>JAYRBV010073114.1:0-16335 GCA_036023255.1 Mitrocomella polydiademata
CATCAAAACACAATTTGGGCCTGGAAACCAGGTATTGGTAAAACCAGATTTTCCAGTAAAGATTTCCGTGATATTTGACCTCTAATGAACCCATTCCAATAGTTTTTTCTTCCTTACCTCGCTAAACCTCATCAAACTCCCAATAGCAACTACTGTACTATGACTGCCTGACTTTTCAAAGTACAGGAGATACCATGAATTCAAAACAGATGTAAGCGAATCATCCAGGGTCATTAACATAGTAGTTAATAATAGGATGATATTTGAATGACATTTGTTTGGATTTGGATTTGATTTGTTTTGGGTATGATATGAGTGAGTGCGTGAGGGGCAGGCAGAGAGCAGAGGCAGGCATGATGAGCAGAGAGAGAGCAGAGAGAGACCGCCACACACATCAGATCTTATAGAAACGGTACAAAACATCATAGCCACCACCACCATTACCAATTTGTATAAAGGAAGGCAGAAGGCAGGGTACACATGGCAGATTTTAGAAGATTGACACAAAACAACATAGATGGATAGACTACACCACCACAGAATAATTCCACACTCCACAGCCGTCGGCTACCATTTACGAGCGATCTGATTTTTAGATCCAGTACTTTGATTATCAAATGAACATTAAGTAAGAACTAAGGACCGTCTTTTTCTTTGCGACTTGTAATACTTTTACTTGGTCCTGATTTTGTACACATCTTCTAGTAAATCATACAAGTTCTTAGATTTAGATTATTAGGTCTCCTATCTTGATTCTATATCTGTTGTTGTTGGTGGTTGCTACAACAATTTTACAAAATGGCTCATACATTTTTCATACGCAGATGTTTTCTATATTCATTTATCATTTATGAAATCATAACTTGATCTTTTGCTTATTTTTGCCTATGAATAGAATCTCTTCATAACACTACTACTGTGTGTGGTGTGCTGCACTTGCTCACATGACTGTGTTCTTTTGGGTCTTTTTGTCTGGTTCAGAGCTGAACAACACTTTTTTTCTGATATGATGTATGTGTATATATTTTTATAAACTTCCTTGTTTATTTCTGAAAGTTGTAATTTTGCTTGCAGATGAAATGAAAGTTGTTTAAAACACCAAAAGTACCTACTTTTTATCAATCGATATATTTACAACTGAGGTGAGGTGGACTGGATAGATGTATATAATAATTGTAGCAGTTATTTGTTTATCTATAGATATAAAAAAATCAAACATATACTTGCTTTTTAATGATAATGAAGAAAGCCAAATTCAAAAGTAAAGTCATACCTGAAAATTCTATGAACATGGACAAGAATTCCAATTTGAATAATGAATTCTTAGTCAAAACTGACAATGATTTCATTCATATGAATAACTTTGCAATTTCATTAAGCGATTTAAAAGAAAGTAACTTAAAAAACAACAAGTTATCTAATAATTGGAACCGTGCTTTAAGAAAGATTTCAGGAGTTTCAAAATGGAAACATCTAGCCTCTTGCAGGAGAACTCATCGTGAATTTAGCAAAAGAGAGAACAAAACCAAACCAACTCTAACTAAGAGAAAATCAAATGAACAGTTTTACGAAAACTTAAATTCGACTTTATCAGGAATAGCTTCTGAATGTGAAGATTCCTCTGATGATGACGACGACGAACAAATCAATAAAAGAAATCCATCCCCACAAAAATCAAAACACTCTATGCGTGACCTCTCAAAATCAAGTAATAAAGCTTTGATCATTTATTTTTCCAAACTTGCTCGAAGTAAAAGTGTAGCGGATGAACTTGACTTGGATTTTATTGAATCCTTGATGAACAATGGGGCTGATATCAACACAGCTGATCGTTACGGGCAAACTGTATTCCACGAAGTTGCAAGAACTTGGCACTGTGATGTGGGTACCTTCTTATTACAACAAAATGCTGATATTAACTGCGCTGATAAATTTGGAAGAACACCTCTCCATGTTGCAGCTGCAGTTAACTATCCAGACATGGTCAAATTCTTGATTGACAATGGAGGTTAGTATAGACACATTTTATAGGTGGATTTTAGGAATTGATTTTATTGCACTTCTGTATTTAGGGACTAATTTTGGCCTAAAAGGTGGCAGGTGTCCAAAAATAGAGAATTTAATTTAAGAGCTCAGCACAATTGAATTTTTAATCACTTTTCAGCCTAACCTAGAGACAACCCAACCCAACCCAAAATGAACTTATAACTCCTTAGTACAGGGACATCGTTTCTGCCAAGAAAGATATAGGGCTCTCGTGATTTATTCAAAATAAAATTAAAAACTAAGATCAAGTTAATTTGAAACATTGATTGTTTTTAAAATGTTTAAAAAAATTTTCCTCAGCAAACATTGACGCCCAAACATATGGCGAAGAGCAAACTGCTGTTCATTATGCTGCAAAAAATGATGCTGTGGATTCATTAAAAATCTTACTCAAGGTTGGATGTAAAATGGAAGTGAGAGACAATAAAAACAGAACACCACTACAGACCGCTGCTGAATTAGGTATTCATCTAAATTTAGAATTTGTCAATTTTCAAAAAACGTTAATTTTCCTTTGCGCTCAAAAGTTGTTGTTAAAATACTTCCTGAAATGGTATTTTTAGCAATTTTAGCAGGGTTAATTTTTATGAAAATTTGGATTTTTTGGAATTATATTCATAAAAGAGGTAAACACTTGCATAAAACACTCTACATGCAGTGAAGGGTTACTGTATATCAGCGTTTTTATTATCTAACCGTAATAGTCTGTTAGTAGTATTTATGTTCTCCTTCAAATTTCGATATAGATCGATCTGAAACGGCCTTATTCTTGGTCGAACAAGGAGCTACAGTGGGCGTTTGTGATTCCAGTGGTTTATCCGCCCTTACTCTAATGATTGAGAAAATGCCACCTACTGCCAAGCATGCCCTTGATCAGTACCATGTGACAGACCGACCTAATCGTAAACAATATTTCTACTTGAACCTGTTGGAACCGATCCAACCGGGTCAACTTTATCACAACGCTAAAACACCCATGCAGGTAACTGATTATTGAGTCTCACTTTATTCCTCATTTTCCGTGGCAAAGTTGACTGAGGTGGTCTATTTTTTATTCTTTTCGCGAAAGCTTTTAAAAATGCGCTTAAAAGGTTTATCTAAGTTTTCTAGATCGCCGATTCGCGAAAATCTATCCAGCAAAATTTTAAGGGTTTATGTTTCTCGGGACAACGAATGAGCGAATTTGGGGAAAATATGATCCAAAGGTTTCTACTTCCAAAACAATGTTTGAGTATTCAAGAAACTTTAAGAGCTATCATCTCATGTCACGAAACTATAAGTTATAAGCCTTCATATAAAGGATCTCAATTATGTATAGTAAATAGAGTGCTGCTTCTTTCACAAAGTTTCATACGAATGCTAAACGAAGTTTGTAAACACAGAATTTGTATACTATCTTTCAAAGGTATTAAAAAACATATACTGTAAGCGAGAAATTTCAGAATCGCGAAATTAGATACCCGCTAATAATCTCAAATCGGAAACTTGAATACCCACGAAAAGTAAAATTTTCCAAATCGCAAAATTTAGTTCGAGTTGAACCCATACGACGAATTTTTGCGACGTCATTTAAAAAGGTTGTTCCAAAAAAGGGTATTTATACTACATCTGATTTTTCTTAGGCTGTAATTCAAGGCAAGCACATGAATTTGCTTCTCCACCCAGTCTTCCGTAGGCTTCTACAAGTTAAATGGGACAATTTCGCACGTGGAAAGCACATGCGACACTTTTTCATCCAAGTATTGTTCGTCTTGTTGTGGTCGGTTGTTGGAATCACCACTCCTGTCCAAAGTGTGTCCGAATATTCGAAACCATTCAAAGACATGTGGTGGAGAATTATATTGGAATCGTTCGCTGTGCTGATGACGTTGTACTTCATTATACAGGTAAAAGAAAATGTTGCATAGAATTTCATGAATTTTCTGAAAACGTATATCCACAACACCATAAATATATCGTTCACAATTAGGTCTAATTCGTAGATCTTGAAATGTATTTCAGCCCAGGGTTCAGACAGACCTGGAAAAACCTGGAAAACCTGGGACTCAGGGAAACTCAGGGAAAAAAAATTCATTCTCAATGTTTTTTTTCTCTTGTATAATATTGTAAGGTATATAAATTCTTCGTATGTAGACAGGATGATTTGGTTTGTATTGTATAGGATCGTAAGGTATATTCTTCATAGACAGGATTAGATTTGTTTTGGTAAGGTATATTGTTTCCTTTTCAGGCCTCCCAGAGTGTTCTAAAATACTAAAATGTCATAAATTTGTCATAAAATGTCATAAAATTTCTATGTATATATCAAATAAAAAAAAACTTTTTATAAGTTATATAATTGTTTCTGAAAAATTGATATAAAAGTGTTTGTTTGTTGATGTATTACAGGGTGCCTTGAATTCAAATATCAGAATGCATTTGGGGAGATGTAGGGGGCTTAAAATTCTATTTTTTTCCATCTCAGGGCCAACCATGGTGGCCCTTCAAATATCACAGATAATGCCCCAAGTTTTTTATCAGTTGCTTGTCTGTTAGCATACAGCTATCAATACTGTAGAAATTAATTTAAAAAGATTGATTATAGTCCTTGAAAAGAGAAAATTTGAGAAAAGTCTTGGAAATTTATTTAGGGTAGGCACATTTTCTTATATTTGAGTTCATTTGCAAAAATCTAGAGACAGACTCAATATTTCAAATTTTTCTCACTCAGGGCCAACCATGGTGGCCCTTCGCATGACACAGGATAAATCTATATAATCATAGACAGCATTGATAATTGTGTCTAGTTCTTGAGTTTTCAATTCTAAAGTCTGCAATGCTGCTGAAATTTTGTGTTGAATGTCCTAAAATGTCCTAATATCAGCTAGTTTGTCCTAAAATGTCCCTAAAAACAATTAAAGAAAATGTCATAAAATCATAATTATTTGACTTATATTAGGTCTGGGAGGCCTGCCTTTTTCACTGAAAATTAGTTTATCATACTTAAACATTTAAATTTTCACTCAGGGAAAATATACTTAAAATCATGCAGTGGAAAAAATTAGGTTAATTAGGGAAAATTAAGTTAATTTCAGAGAAAAACTCAGGGAAATCTTTTTGTAAAACTCTGTTTGAACCCTGCAGCCAGCAAACTCATTTAAAAGTTAACAGTGGAAGAGAGTTTTTTTATTGTTACGGCATGGAACATCAAGTGTCATTTAAAGGTACACACTGTCTCCTCCACGTAAGCAAGTTGACTATTTTGCCTGGTGTATATCTTTCATATATATATATGCTAATATTTCATACCGAACGCCAATTTTCAATGTACAGTGCCTAAAAAAGGAATTTATTTAACAGATCTTGGTTACTTTCATTCTAAAACGATTAAACCGAGTTAGGATTTAAAACCCTCTAACACGATCTTTTGAGCCATTTCCTCGCTCGCTCTTCATATGAGCGTTTCATATGAGCGTTCCGTATGAGCGTTCCGTATAACGCTCCTTATTTCTGTCAAACGTTTTTCTAGGAACTTTATGAATGGCGTTGTTCCACTCGCGAACACGCGCGCTGGCAAAACTGGCGAAGTGTAGAACTACAAAGAGACTTGACGTATTGCCATCCTCGTTGGCCAGAAGAGCGGAAGTATATTGTGCAAGAACTGGAACGTATACAAAGTTCTCGCATCTCTTACTTCTCAGACTGGTGGAATATCTTCGATTGGATTGTTTATATTTGGATCGTGGCCGGTGTTATTCCCAGGGTTATCGCGTTGTGTGGCAATGTCCGCGCGTCCAATGTCCACCGCGAGGTGCTCGCGCTCTCCATGATAGCGATCTGGGTGAGAATGCTGAAAGTAATGCGAGCTTTTCAATCATTAGGTGAGAGAACTTTTTCCCTTTTTCCAGAGATTTTACATAAGAACATTTTTAAGACCTACTAACCGCCATTACAGCTTTTTTATGCAAGTTTTCTATAATTATTCTGAATCCACTTATAAATTTCTTGTAATAAATGAAATAAAAATTTCACATTAAAATTGTAGGAAAATTGTTATCAACAGCTTTTGGGCACTTTATATCCTAATAGAAAATTTTACTCGGGGACTTTATACACGAAAAAACATGCTGTCAAGGAAGGCAACAAACGACAACTTTTTCTTTATTTTCTAGGTCCATTCATCGTTATGTTGGGTCACATACTTCGCGATACATTACGTTTTGGTTTTCTATATTTTGAATTTTTCATCCCTTACATAATCGCCTTTTGGATGTTGTTCGGTGGTTCTGAACGGGCTGCCATTATGACCAAAAATGCACAGTCTGCGGATGGGTGGAAGACCATCAATGATTTGATATACTCCGTGTGGCTTATCACAGTGGTCGGCGATTACGACTACAATGCAGTCGTTTCTGTAAACAAAGTCATGGCTCAAATCCTCATAGGGACGTACACTGCCGTTTCGGGTATTCTACTGCTTAACTTATTCATCGCGCTCATGTCGGATACGTTTCAAAGGGTGTACGATAACGCTAAAGCGAACGCCCTGATGCAAATGGCAAGTTCTATAAACACCCATCAGATGAACATGGGAACCAAATCAGATGACCATTTTCGACTCTTCATTCAAGGGAAATGCGCACCAGAGGTAAAGCCAGCTGGAAAAATCATTAAATATAGCCAAAGTGGAGGAGGAGTGTTTTTTATTGTTATGGAACGCAATATTGCGTGCTGTTTCAGCCGAAAACACTCCTCCACATTATTAGGCAACAATCAACATTAAGATTCTGTCCCAAAATGTCGTGTCGTGTGTTAGCTTAGCATCGTTTCCATTTACACGCTGTGTTTCCCCCTCCCTTTTCTAGTTTCTAGTCCCTAAACTTTGGGGTAAAGACAAAAGTGCATATGTTTACGCTAATGAGGCACTCCGGAGGATAATTAATGTCTTCGAAGATTGTTGAATGTAATCTAGTTTCTTTTGTTCCCAAATTGCTTCTGAAGGTAGTGTTTTCTTGAAAGTTCTACCAAAACAAAATCACCATCAAAATTTGTTGTTATTTATTTCAGGAAATCTACTACGATGATGACGATAACGAGGAAGGAGGAGAACTACAAAAAGTCACCATACAAATCAAACAGGTTGTCGATGAAATACGTGAAGAACTGGAGGTCAAGCTACCACACTCCACCGTACAGGCTTCTACAGCCCCCTCGCCTCTTACTGAACAATATTTCAACGAGTTTCTCGCTCGCTTCAGTCAACAAGCCGTCAAGTACGAAAGCGAAATTCAAAATGTAAATAAAAAACTAGACCGACTCGCAAATCTCGTCCGCCTGATGGTGGGCGATGATAAGCGAGCGGCCGCGCTGTTAAAAGAAGAAGATCAGAGTACTAATGATGATCATAGAGAACCTATTCAAAGACTACCATCGATTTTTGATTTAAAACCAAATCTGTTCCGTTCGCCTGAGAAATGATGATTTGGAATCTTACCAAATGTCATCAAACCTGTGTTTTCTGGTTGGTGTGTTTTGTACTAAAAACCTCTAAATTGCGTGCATTAATTAATACATTGATATTTTTACCGTCTTATTTTTTACGATTTTAATTTCAAACTCGTTATGTTCTCCTTTTGATGGTTGGGAAGTTAATTTTCGCAGATTTTTTAAATAACAAATAAAATACTGACTTCTTGTTTCAAGAATTGCGAGGGTAAATCGAATAGTTTTTTTTACAAACTCGTAAATATATATTATATGTTTTATTTTTAATTAATATTTTTATACATAGTTTATAACTGACTGCATGAACATAGAGCTCGGGAGCTTGCGAATGTGAGAAACATATCATAATAGAACTGAAACAAAAATACCGTAGATCTCTTCTTTTTATGGCCAACGATTTACGCTGTGTTAAATTTGATTCCTTGTCATTTTGGACAAAGAAATGTAGAAATTATACTTTATAGCGGTCTGTACAATACTTGTTGGTATTACTCGATGGTATCTGCAGTTGCAAAGAACACAAATACACACCTGGTTGAATGACAAAGTCAACTGAAGTTCTCTTTGAAAAGCAAAGAACCATATACATCCTAATAATATGATGAAAATTAAAAATAATGTGAAAATGTGAACTTACATTTTTGCATGGGTCGGGTAAGCATTCATCAATATCTATAAAGTAGAATGGTTTTTATTCAGAATATGTCGATTTTCGATAGAGAATTGATTAATTACATGTCCTAGAGATGAAATATGATATTAAGTTTAGTTTTCTTATTTGGTTTATACGTTGGTAAAATGCTGGTAAAAGAATCAAATAAATTCAGATTCATCAGTTTCATTGAGGCTCTCTAGAAATATTAATCGATTATATTTACCAACCATTTGCGCAATCAGGACGATTCCAACCTCTCACACATTCGTTATTCCCTGTAGTTTCATTACAAGTGTAATGTCCTGTTTCATCATCTCTGGACAAACAATAGGTTGAACATTTCGAATAATCATATCATACCAATCTTTTACACACCTCGCACGAATAACAGATCTTTTTTAGATCAGCATTGTTCAGTTTCAAGGATGGATTTTTAACATGTTGATATATTTTAGGTGTAGAAAAGAGGGGAGATTTCCAATATTTGAAATAGTATTGGAAATGATTTTGTAGTACCTTATCGGACAAAACAATGTCGGACAAAAGTGACAAATCTTTTTGGAAGTGACGAAAATTATGTCCGACGAAAACAACTTTTACACAAACTTTGGGCAAATTTACGGACAAAAGTGACGAAATTCTTTGGAGGTGACGAAAATTATGTCCGACGAAAGATTTTATCCGACATTGTTTTGTCCGATAAGGTATTGAAGATGTTTTTAAAGGAACAACTTGTTGTATTCTTTTTCATATTTTATTACTTGTACAGTTTTCATGTATTTAGAATGTCTTTATCAACAAATCCATTAACCGTTCCCTACGAGAGTTGGGCTATTTAAAGTAGTCTGAACATGACGTCATAATGCGTAACTCGAGTTTTTAACTCGATTTTGTAACTCGGGTTTTCCGAACCCCGTACAATAGTATAATAGAAGCCTGATATTCTTTGTCAGGTGATATGTTTCAAAATATTATTGCGCATGTGCAAACATTGTTTTAGTTATAAGTCATTGATTATTTCCCCCATAACTAACTAACTGTCAGTCTTGAAGAATTGTAAAGGAACCCAAGATTCTTCGTCAGATTACATATTTTAAAACTTTTTAAGCTGCGAACATTTCTTAGACCATAGCATAGCTCATTCAATATTGCGTAAAAGCTGTCGGTTTCAATAGGTTACTATAAACCATACCATAGCTCAAATTCAATATTGCGTTAAAATATGATTACTATAGAAGCTGTCGGTTTCAATAGGTTACGATAAGAAACTTTATCATTCTCGGCAATTCGCACAGTTGAAAAGCGAAGCAGAGCAAAGTGGGATGTTACGTAGATTAGCTCTCCCAAGTTCAAATGTTCATGAATGAGACAATTGATCTGTGGAAAAAACCGGGAGGTTTTAAGACGCTTTTAAGGACTGCTTACGCCCGGAAAAATTAAAAATAATTGATGGAGAAAATAATTTAGGATTTTTTTTTTTTTTACATAATTTATGAATTGGAGAAATAAAAAAAATAATTGGCAAATTTTTTATTTTGGGCAATAAAATTTCGGCCAATAAATTTGTTTTTGAAAATTTTGAAGTTATTTCTCCAACAGCTCGCTGCTCACCTACCATTTTGAATTGAGACACACTGACAGACAAAATATCGTTATTATTAAGATAGACTATACCATACTATACCCAGCGTCGCAAGGACTCTGGATAGAGACTAGTTGGGCCCGTCGTTAGGACGTGCTTGCATTTCAAGAAAAGAAAAAACAATTGGAGAAAAGTATTTAAAAAAAAAGTACTTTAAAAAAATATATATTTGATTTTTTTGTTGGAAAATTTTAAATTAATTTCTCCAACAGCACGTTTACAATTTTGAAATGCGAACGAATACAGCTATTATTAAGATAGACGTTGATGTTGCTGCTTTTTATCGCCCCATTTTGATTGTCATACTTTTTCTTCCTTTTTCTTCTCCTCTTTCTCTCTGATTTTCACCTTTTGTAAACAGCGCGTCTCTCATGGGTATCAAAACTTTCATCGCCATCGATTTTCTATATGATGCCTGTTTATTTGTTTGGCTGCCGAGGTGATTGTAGGATGATTGTAAAAATAAAATTCTTCAAAACCAATTTCTACGCTACCATGGAACTTCTTAGCTTTGTCATAAGAATTCATATATGGATTCAAATTTGAAGAAATCAAATGTAGAAATATTATGGGAAGGCGTGGTATCCAGGCTAGGAACTTCTCTGCTTTTCGTTAAAATACAAGTCTATTAAAATACTTTGTTCATTTAATCTTTACTATAAATACTCGTTTTGCGTATTTAAACTTTTGAAATTATTTATCAGATCCTGTGTAAAAATTATTTTTATACGACTAAAACTTAAAAAGTTACTTATTCAGTCAAGTTTAAAGTTAGATTCAACTCTTTATAACCAAAAAGACCTTTTGAAATAAAACAATCAAGTGTACATAAAACAATGTGTTTTTAATAGTATAATACATAAAAGTAAGTTAATGATTCTTTTGTTGAAACATAAAAAAAAACAAGAAACATCACTTTTTAATCATTTAATTACTATCATGTTTAAAGTGTAAAGTGTTATTCCCATGAATCACAGTTTCCTTGTTTTCACATCTCGCTACAAAAAGAGTTGTAGAAGTCGCAAAGCATTACGGTATTTTAAGATGATAATCAAGAAGAACAAAATCGTAAACCACTTGCGTATCTCGTGAAACAACCATGCCTCCTCGGTCGCTACGACTCCCTGCCGGATTACAGACCGAAGCTTATGCGGGTTTGTACAGACCGCTATAAAGTGAACCTCAAAATGGCGAGTATTTTTTACTGATTTTACTGTTTACTGATTTGCAAATATGTGTTTTTGTCAGGTCTGCGAATCAGACCAGTATTTTTCTTGTATGAAATAATTAAATTTATTCAGTGGTCTGCTATTCGGATTGACATCTATACGAAACAAAATTAATTATGTATATCATCATCAGGTATTTATGTTATGAATACAGTAGTTTTTATATTTTATAAACTATTACCCTCTGTGAAGGGTCGTAAGTATAAAATCGGTAATAAATAATATCGGTGACGGTGCTAGAAGTTTGAGCTCGATATTATGTTGATGATAAACGAGACTTGGGTTATACGGTATTTCAAAGTTCCAAGACCACAAACAACACAAAGCAGTTTACATTTGCCACGATACCCTGGCCCCTAAGAGTCGAATAAATTTTTTGGTTCGTTAAAGTTAACTTGCGATTTTAATCTTGAGATGTTAAACCTTTTCGGAAAATTTAGAAAATTTTAAATGTTTCATATTTTAATTGTTTCCAATAGCCCTCAAAGTTTAGATATGTATTTTTAGTTCTTGAATGTGGATTTTCCGTTCGGTGTATCAAATGATCTTCTATCGCCATGGGGGAATGTGAGATGATTTTTTTAAGATTATCGTGTATAATACATTGATAATACAGCTACACGACTTTAATGAAAACATACTTAAAAATATGAATTGATCAGAAATAACTTTATTATTGAATTACAATCAGAATTAAACATAAGTATACATGTTTAGACGCTCTTTTGAGTTAACGAACAATAAAACTCCCTGGTGGGTCGATAGCCTTTGATGTTTTTGTAAAAGTAGAACATTGATTAAGATATTTTGATTTGAAAGTATAAAAGAAAATCTTCAACAATTTTGTCCTTTGACCAAAAACAAGCTTCAGTGATGACTATATCTAGCACTTGACCAAGTCACAAGTAAAACCTGGGAATTAATAACCGTGTATGCGGAACCTCCTCACATATATGGTCCCGAAACTATAAATTAAAAAATCACAATCACATACATAGATAGACCAAATTTTGAAGATCTTCAATTGTATGACGTTTATGTTTTGACAGAATTAATTGAAATATCATGGCCAGCAAATAATCCAAATAATTTCATTCTAGTTCATCAATTATTATAATTTTCGTTTTCATATCAAATAAAAGTCTCTACCACGTTATTTTGTAAAAGCCTATTCATAAACAAAATATATAGGTGTGCGTTTTTCCTATCGTATAGTCTTTTTTTAGCTATTGTAATATTATGGGGCTATATCTGGAAGTTTTTTCGTTGGCTGGTTACAAAATGAATCAAGAAAGAGAAATGGATTTAAGTTTGAAATTTTGATTTATAGTACTCATCGCTCAGTTTATAGTAACAGACAAATATCAAAACCGATAACCATAATTTTTCACAATAAAATATGAATGTTACATATTGTGATGTTAAAGGGTAGGAAAGATTTCTGAAAAACCCTCAATTCTTTATTGATATGCCAAATTTGCGATAATGGTTTCAAAATTGCCCGGTCCGTGTTATATTTTATTCCATGGAATTAGATGTTTCCATGTTTTATTGTAGGTGTATGTGATTTATAAATTTGTTTTCGAAAAAACTTTGCCTCGTACCTTGTGTTTATTCCCGTACAGGGCGGGAAGGTACAGGCTAAAATTCTCTCCAGGTTTCACCTTTGCTAACCCTTTTTGAGCACTCTTCTTTGTTATACCGTTTCCACGAGTGATCTGTCGCCATGCGTAAGCAAAGACATACTCAAAGACCCAACGGATTTTACTTAATTAAAAACGGTACCCCCAAAAAAATCTCTGGCAATACGGCACTGTGCTCTATAAAACGGACTCTAATGTATGCATATCGAAACCATATCCACCATAATATAAAGTTCTTGTAGAGAAAAAAGTCAAAATATGAAAGATTACAAAGGGTGTTATTATCGTGGTTGATGAGGTATAGGTTAATGACCTCGTGCGTGCGCGATATTATAAATTCTCAGAAATATGTGCGAGCTTTTACAAACTTCTACATTTACTATAGCCTGTACCAAACTCTGGTTAAAGAAGATTACGGCAGGAATTTTTTCCGTACCGCGCGACAGTCTGGTACAAGAAGCTAGCTCTGACTGAACTGAAGTCTGAAGTCTGAACTGAAGTCTTACTTGGCCAAAAATGACAATCTGCCTTTAAATAGGTGAGGTGGTGGTGGTCTTGTAATGTTTTTACAGTGACTGAGAGGAGAATGTCAAAGTTCATGAAATGCGGCTGGACGATAATGATGATACCGGATGTTGACTAATTGTTTAATTGCGGTTCGGTATGAATGCATCTATTTGTTTAGTCTATTAACACAATCCAAATGATTTTGTATACCTTTTATTGAGTTTAAATAGGTAATGAGCGAGTGATCGTTTCGTAATAGAGGATTAATGAATTAAAATTGATATGTTGATAAAACAAACATGTGCGTTGGTGATGGTAACGGATGAGTAACTACACTTCCATTCATTCGGCGATGCACACGATGCTTTAGCGTAGCATATCATCTAGCCTGGGTATCCATGCAATTTTTTACACTACTCTCAAATAATCAAGGAGTAGCATGGTCAAATAAACTTATTCAAAATGATAATTCTAAACCAATCAGATTGCAGGATATATCAAAGGATTCACATCGTGAATCCTTGATCATGCCCGTCTTTCTTTTTCTTCGAGTTATTCCGAGAAGTTAAAAGAAAGAGAGACGGGTATCCTATTTACATATCATCAAACTACGCACTACGATGCAAGATTATGTAAAATATCATACTTTATTTACGGAATACTTGTACGTTTTCGGGAAGGCCTGCAAGTGTTACGGGAATAAAACGTAGTTACGCTAGGCTCAAAGGAACTGGCGAAAGATTTTTTCTTTGCAAGCAACAATACCATTTTATATGTTATGTCTTATTAAATCTTTTACCATCGTAATAATGGGTGTGGGGAATTGCCAGTTTGTAGATGCAGGATATTAGTCGACTGTCTAGTCTACAAATAATGAAAAATACGATTATAAGTAAGACAGCTCTGTGTCGCAAAGGATACGTATTTAGGCCAGGTTTACAAAACCCCAAATAACAGTAAGGACGCATATTAGACAATCCAAATACCAGTCGCTGAACCTCCTTCTCTTGTCATCGTTCTGTCAAAGAGGTGCATGGCCCCAGACCACTGTATGCCACTCTTCTGAACGCCATTTCCCAATTCTCTCTTCTCCCAGCAGGGGATTTGATGTAAACACACACGCGGTGAATGGTCCTTATGATAACAACCAAATCAAAACATTAAATGCATGCATGCAATAAATTATTTTCACTGTAAACACTCAACTCGACATAAATCCCACCAATTAGAATGTCCGTTTCTCCCTATCATGTTTTGCTGTTTCTATTATGGTACATAGACAAATTCAAAACACAAAGTACAAAATTAAAAAAACTAAGAAAGTAAGTACGATGCGATAATCTCCCTGTTCTGTTGTTTTAATGTTTGAGACGTATTATTTTATTTTCTCGATTTTACTATTCCCATCTACGCTTCCTCGTACGAGCTAGCGCCCAGCGACCGCGCTTTGTTGATACAAATTCCCAACGCCCTGAGACCAAAGTTTCTGTCAATTTCTCAGGCAGTTAGGTTGAAAGAATCAAAATAAATTCTTGAGCATGACTAATGAATCGGAAAATTTGAAATGAGCTTTAGAAAGTTATTGTCGAAGCAAAAGAAAGCAAATACTCCTTTTGTCGTCATATTTGATTGTATGATTACTTCAAACTTCTAGATAACTGTCAAGAGTTTAGTGATAACATTATGGCCGGTCTGTGATGGTTTTTGATGGAAAGAAATCATCAACAAAGTGTATCAAATAGTTGTAGCTAGCCAGCTTTCAGAAATCCAAAAAGGAAAATTGCCGTTGGTCCCTAACAAACATGTACCGCTACTTTACCACCACATGTCTGCTTTTGGCCTACTCTTTTGATTTGATTGCTGGTAAGTGTTCTTTTCTGTTCACAATTTTATGGGATCCTAAATTAGAATTTGCCTGTCACCATTCCTTTTCGCAAATATTATGCAGTAAAAAAAAGAAGATATATTGACAAGTTTCTACGTTCTTCAAATACTTTTAATTTATAGAAGCCTGCTAGCTAGACAGACAAGTCATCTTTAGCCTAAAATAGGGTTACTTTATACCATAATAAAAAGATGGCGAGGCCTCCTAATTCGTTTATTGCTTTTTCAGTACAGTGGCCTCCACTCCATAAAGGCAATAAAGTGAAAAGAATCACATAGCAAGTGGACTAGGATTATCATGGACCAGTCACTGAAACATATATTATTGTTATTATTATTATTAATTCATGAATGAACAGTGTGCATGTCTGTGATAGGGAAAAAATAAACAAATGCCCAGTACAGTCCGGCGTGAAATATTTAAAAAAACAGGATCAATAATGTCTTGTGTAATTTTTAATTTTTTTGTACACAAAACCAGGTTCAACCAGGTTCCTGCTTTTTCCTATCACAGTTGCTTGAATAACTTTTATAATAACACGAGACATTGAAACCCTGTATTTGGATTACCTAGGCTAGTAAATATTGCTGTTATAGAATACATTGATTTCACCAAATCTTGGCTGGCTATGAGAAAGTTCATAACAACTCCTGGAAAAATGAAATGAAAAAGAACAACACTCCATTTTTTCAACTTAACACATCTCATTAGGCGGTCATCAAAAATATTTTCTGTCCGCATCTTCCAATTTATTCCTGAAAAATATCAAAATCTCCTCAGAAAAAGGTCAAAAATTATCCTCAAAACTCTTGAATTATCATTGTCATTCTTTTAGACTGTCAAGAGGGCATGTATATGATTGCTTTTGAGTTTCCTCCACAAATTTTGCAAACCCATGTGCCATGTGTTTTTATCTGATTCTACTTATTATTACCGCAAGAGAATTCTGTTAGCCACTAACACTGGTCACACGTATACCATCGGTTTTGGAGCGGCTTCATAACCCATTGAAATAAAACCAAGGATAAAAGTTATCCGTTCAAGGCCAACTCCTTGCCCAGGGGTTTCTTTTATCTTAATACTAGATGGTAAACCAGCGTCGCAAGGACGCTGAAGAGACTGCTTACGCACAATGCATAAAACCTGCTGTTTATGAAGCACGCGTATACCAGCGTCACAAGGACGCTGAAGAGACTGCTTACGCAGTGAAAGTTACAAACGCCCTTCGGGCTTTCATCTTGAAA
>JAYRBV010073225.1:0-16328 GCA_036023255.1 Mitrocomella polydiademata
ACTTTACCAAATTCGCTGAAACTTTCGGAAAGGTTCTAGATTTATTAAATGAATCGATAGAAGCAAAAAAATTAGGGAGGTAGTTTTTCCCTCAATTCCCCTTTAAGATTTCTTCCTTTTTTTACAAACATAATGCTCTTTTTATTCCATGCCTCTTTTTTCTCATGACCAATTTTTAATATTCTTTTTGAATAGAAGAGTGTTGAATAGTCAAATTTTAATAATAGTATTTTATTTTTAGTACACTAAAAAACAAAACAATGAATTCTGACTGTTTAAGTCAAAGTATTGATTATGTCTCGAGCAGTGGTGTTGTTTTAAGTGTTGAACAGAAAGCAGCATTGCAGTCTTCACTTGTCATCTTGAAGAATCAACAAAAATTCAAAAGTGTTGAATTCTGGGGGAAAGTGATGGGAATAAGAAATGATTATTTCATTGTTCAAGGCGTTGGGAGCGATCATATCAAGGAACGAAAATCTCTATACAGGTACACTATAATTAGATTAGATTCTTTTTACTCCCAAGAGCATTTTTGAAAAGAAAAAAGTTCATCTTCAGCCCTTTGAATTAATAATCATGACAATCGTCAATTCAGGCTTGCTTTATAAGGCTGCACTAACCTCGCATCGAATTCATTCCAGAAACTTGTATATATGAAGAAGACACTATAATGTAAACAACACTAGTGGCTAAGTAGCATCTTCATCTTATGCACAGGCCGGTTGAATTACATTAGACGCAACATTAGTGCAGCCTTATAAAGCAAGCCTCAGCCGTCATCGGTGCTGACGTTCAATTTCCTTACGATGGCATAAATTTGCTGTAGTTACTGTACTATTCATGAGGGAAACTTTTCCCCATAACCAATGAAATTTTTATTAAGAACAGCATTTTTGCCGCTACAAGTTTTTTTTTAACTCAGGGGGCTGGCATCTTTTTCAATTTTTTTTTCTAATTTGAATTACAGTAAAGCATCTCTCTGAATTTGGTTGTTATGCAGTATCTAGTAAATACTCAAAATGTTTCAAATATATTTCATCCACAAATTTAATACGTATTCCCTACTGTTTTTATGGTAGTTTGGATTGCATCAAATGGGGCTTAATGCCTAACCCAAATGAAGAAACAAGACGAAAATGTGCTTTGATCAAAGGTCGTTTCACCGGAGATCCATCTCATGAATATGAACATGCGGAAAAAAATGTTGAGGAAGAACAAGGAGACGACGAAGGAAATGTTGTAAGTCAAATTATTCAAAGTCTTAAAATATTAAAAATTCGAAATTAATTTTTTTCTAAAATAGTTTAGTCCGTATATGATTTCTTTATGCAGTGGTCAACTTTTTTTAAAGCTCTCGATCAGGATATGCTAAAAATACAAAAATATAAATAACTATGATAAGTACAGCGAATGATTGTAACATTTTCTTGAATTTTTTGTGCACAAGAAAACTTCACAAAAATGAATTTTAAAGCCTTATAATGAGTAATAAATTTGCCACGTTCATGTCTATAGGCCAACAGAGCGGTTGAAACGACCTTGCTTTGAAGAACAGATCTTAGCTTCATCTTTGTCTTGCTATCCTTTTATTTTTATAACTACTTATTAAGGTCCTTGTGAAAGAAGAAGATAGACTTGCCATTGTTATCGAAAATATTTGTCGAGATGTTGCGATCGTTCCACGTGGAGCTTTTCTTCGAACTCCGCTTGGTGCAGTAATCAAAAATAAAGCTTTTGAAGGTATCAAATGTGCACCATACATTTTTTCTCAACTTCATTTGAGCTAGAATGTGTGTCGTCTGTCAGTCTGTCTGTGTGTTAATATATCCTACAAGCTTAGAGGTGCACCAGGGATAGCACATGGATCTCTTTCTGTTTGTGTTTTCCTACAGCTGAAAATACTTTTAAAAATTTAAGTTGAGGTTAGCACTTTACTATGAAAATAAATTTGCTTCGTATCAGACAAAATATCATCCACTTGAATGCAGCAAACTAATAAATAAACATTATTGGTGTGAATGAAATAATGTATGTAAAATTCTGAAATTCTCTAATTTTTTAGGTTTATCATCAACAGAAGCGCCTCGATTATCTTCATATTTCCACTTCAGGGAACCCATCTTACTGCATGAAAAGTCGTTGCTCGAACAGGTTAGGAATTTTGTTAACTGAGAGATACGAAATCCCCTTTCTCTGGGGACTTTAAAATTCAGTTTCCCATTTGCAGAAGGAACCTATGTTTCTAACATATCCATAATGTTGCTTGTGTTTTGTCTTACTGTAACAGTAAATAAAATATTTACTGACTTCGTTATTGATAATGGAAATTGGATCTAATGATAACTCCTTTATTTTCAGGCTGATTTGGATAAAGCCATCGATTTCTTAGATCCAATCATTACAGACATCCCACGGAATGGTAAGTGCTTCAGGAAATATTACTTGCTCATAAAAAAATTAAACGAATCTTGGACTTCACTTTCCTTCTTCTAACCGTTCTTTTTAGTTGTTTACTTCTAATTTGATAGTTTGGACGGTATTCATCTTATAATTTGATAGTTTGGACGGTATTCATCTTATAATTTGATAGTTTGGACGGTATTCATATCACACTCAGCATCTTTTCTCTCTCCTAAAATTTCACACAGATTATTTTGCTCTTACTGAATTTCCAATAACATTTGTAGGATCTTGGAGTATTCAGGCGGAACGTGGTAACAGCTTGCTTGTGTTGAGAAGTTTACATTGGCTTGGTTTCACCTTCTACCACGTACCTGGATCTAACAGTTATGGCTATGTTTACTTCGGGAATGGAGAAAAGAATCTTGATTTACCATTCATGTTGTGAGAGAAATGTAAACAAGTTGTTGTTATTTGTAGTAGTACATTGTAAATAAACGATAATATATTTAGACGCTAATTTATGATGAATCTTTTTTAAAGCACTTTCCTTTTTCATAAGATCTAAAAAACTCACCTTACAGCCCTCACTCTTTTTCAATTTTCGTTAATGGGGCTTTTTTCCCCTTGAGAATAAATACGTACTTGCCAAACCATTAAAAGGTTCCCGGGGAGAAGTTAATGTCGCCCTCCTCCATTGGGATTTCTTGATATTTGTTGACTGGAGAATGATCGAATTCTCCTTTTACTGGCTTTTATGTCAGGACTTGACTTTCCAGAATAATTCATAAATCCTCCGGAAGTGTTCCCATACGATATTGACTCTGAAGTGGATTATTAGTGGTGCAAATGACCTTCAAATTTATAGTTTGTTTTTTTGATATGGTTATAGCATGTGTACATATTCATCAGTTATAAAATCAAAATATAATCATTCTCCTAAAAAATATGTAAATTCAAACATTTTATTTTATTCTGTTTACTCTATCTCTCTTGCATATTTTTATGAAAACTTCTTTTGCCAACGTTGCCACATATTATAGTCGATAGGTTTGTAGGCTGCCTTTAAATGAACCTAAATGTTGAAGTGGGTTGTGTATTTTGAAACCGCCTGAATTCCACTATTTATAATGCTGTGAATAACATATACGATTATTTAGTTTGGAGACTTGTCTCGTTTATTATAATACTAATTGTTTAATCAACGTCCCCACAAACAAATTTCAAAGTAAAGAATCTTGACTAGATGTTAGCTTTCAAGCTCTACTCAATCCGTTACGATGTAGCAACTTGAAATTTAATTTTGTGGACGGACGTAGGTTAAACAATGGTAATTGGAGATCTCATCTTCCTTTTGGAAAAGTTCGACAGACATAAATATTTCCTTTTGGTACTAGCAAATTATGTATTTATTGTTTCTCCGGTATTTAACGGTTGTGAAGTTATCTACAATCTAAATCTTATTTTTAAAGGGAAAAAACTAAATTTATTGAAAACAACCAAGATGGATGATGCTGATCTAGAAAAACTGATCGTGAAACCTGGAAAACTGAAACCGAAGTTTAACCGAAATGTGGTCGATTATGAAATAGTTTTAAACAGTGGAATCAAGGATTTAAATGTAGACCCACTAACAAGAGATTGCAATGCATCATGGAACATTCCTGTATTCAAACTTTTAATTTCTGAAATGCTTACCTTAATTTCGTTGTAACTAGTATAGAGATCGATCATTTTTGTATAGATCTTTCGGCGAATTTTAGATTAAATTCTTCGATTGATATTATGAACTTTTGAACTTTTGAAAATTCACCTGCAAAATTTGATACGTAAAGAAAACTCTATCTAAAGTCTGTGTCGTAACTAGTATGTTAGAGTTCCTATGATGTCGAGACTAGTCACGATAATTTCTACATTTTTTCTTTGCAGTGAAGTATTCCGTAAATATTGTATTTGCCATGTCGGTAATTTTTTTTGTCTATCTTAGGGTTTTGGTATATCGAGAAAAATTCCCATAACGGAGGGTGCCTCGTTTACCCTAGTAATTGAAGTGACAGCCGAAGATGGAAGTACAAAAATTTACAACATATCTGTTACCTCGTTATCAGCTCAAAGTACTTACATATCTACGTTGAAGATTTTGAGTTACCCTCTAGTTCCAGCATTCAAAAGTAATGTTTACAAATACGAGTGCTCAGTTCCTGCTGATTGTGACGCTGTCGAGTTGTCAGTTCTCTCGCCGGACAAGAACACGAAGATTGAAATTCCTGGGGAATTTGGCGATGGTGGTAGACACATCCAGATAAACTTAGGACGAAAACAAGTTGACATACACGTCACTTCCCCTGATGGGTCTGTCACTACCCTATATACTATTGATGTCCGTCGACAAAGGTTTCTATTCCCCTTGGAGGCAGGTGGGGATGGTAGTGGTGTGGCTTGTGCGATTTGCTTTGGAATCCCACATTGTCCAGTGTCAATCCCAGGTGACTTGTCCGACCATATATTTTGCGATTCTTGTTTACAAACAGTGACACGTGTCAACAAGCGACATCCGTTAACAAATCAACTGATCGACGGTGAGCTGTTATACATACAGAGAGATGATAAAGAAAAGGAAATATCACACGACACCAATATACCATGCATCTTCTCCTGTGGACACACTGTACACGCTGCCGAATATGCAACGCACTTGAAGGACAAATGTGAGAAGAAAATTACCATGGATGAAAAAACAGGCATGGTTGTCATTGCAGATGATACGAAACCGGTATGTTTATTATCAACTTCCATGTGTATGCCTCGTTACCATATTTCTTTAGAAAAGGGCTTATTTTAATTCGCAGATCTCAACAGAAACAGTTTTGAAGGCAATTTCGTTCTGCAATATATGCAGAGACACTGTGCACGCTGATGTGTTGGAACATATATAATTTTAAAATTATGGTTTTACAACTGGACTGGAGTATTATGAAAATACATTCATTTGGAACTTGCTCAAGATATTTGAAGAACCACATGATGATTTAATTTTGTTTTGTTTCAATCCATCTAGATTGAGACGGAAGCTTGTTCAGCATGCAGCAGATCTTTCGTCAAATCTGAAAAGATTTTCCACAACTCTTTTATTTGCTCTTCTAAACACCCTTACACATTCCAACATGAAATCGAGTCAGGCAGCAAATGGCAGAAGAAATATCAACAAGAAGTTGTGGGCCAACAAGTTGATGATGCAATGCTCTGTGCAGCGAAAGCAGAACAAGAGTTTTGCACACTCTTCCAAAATGGTAACTGAGTGATGTTTATAGTTTTCGCAAATGATACTTACGCCAGTCATGGTCCCCAAAATTGCGAATTTTGAGGATTTGCTTTGGTATTTTCAGAGATTTTCGCGAAGTGTCATTTTCGTTTCATGGAAGATATTTTGTCTTCCCTAGAATTTCTTTGAAAAAATATCTTCCCTCCGCGGTTTCGCAGTTTTTTGCCCTTTTCGCGAAAGTTTCTTCCGTGAAGTTTTTCAAAAGCTTACGGTTGGCTGAATCGAAACAGTTTCTTGCAGCGAAAATTTCTTCCTTTAAACAGAGACTCTGCTTTAAAGTAGTAGCTTCTTTTTTTTTTTACAGTACAGCAAACATTTCAAATCTCTTTCGTTCACATCCCTTTATCCCATCACCTTATTTCCAGGTAGCAAGGTAGATGCTTTGAAACATTTAGAGACAGCATGTCGAATGTATGCTTACGAAATCTCCATCAACAAGAAAAAACACGAAGCTCATTTCCGATTAGGTGTTATGTTGGAAGAACTGAGCATGTTGGAAGATATCTATGGTTTGACTACCAAGGTGTATATTTACCCTCCTACTCTTCTGTTGATGCTAGAAAACTAACAAACAATTAAAAAAGACAAATAACGAATATGTATTATAGTGACTGACGCAGAAGATTTCTTGAACTTTTAGTGAGTTGTTTCCACTGGAGGCACTTCTATATAGGTAAATTAAGTGTTGAATGAATTTCCATGGACAAAACACAACTTTTAAAAAGAAATAAGAAAATGGGACAGATTCTAAAGTGAAAACAGGTTAGCAGCATCTTTGTATTTCTGTAGAGCTTTGAGAAGCAGGGATTGATGTTGGAGCTCGACGGATGGTTTTTCTGCTAAGTGCTGCTGACGTTGCTTGAAGGCGTAGAGTTTCTGCACATAGTCTGCCTTCTCAGATTGCTAAAAAATTTGATCTTTTGTAAGCTCCTTTAGAGCAGTGAGTTCCAATTTAAAAATATATTTTAGTCGATGAATGTAAGTAAAAGAGGTATGATAGATATTTATGATCATTTATATGTTATTTAATTATTGTAGTGATATTATGGCCTTCTTCGTTTAGGTCTTCGTCATATCATATTATAACACATTCTTATAAGTATTTAATTAATTTCTTATAAGTATTTTGTTTTAAAGAAGGTATCTTTTTCCATAACCTTTCATAATATTAACAATATCTTCTTCTTTTCTTTCAGAAAAAGAAACAATCAAACGAAGATGAAGAAGAAGGGGAATTTCAAACGGACGAATCCATGGAAGATGATATACGCGCCCTGGCCGAAATTCATGGTTTTGGGCGTAACGCCAGTACCACCCAACAGCTTCAAGCCTTAGATCAAGAATATCACCAACTGCTCGATCAGGGTCAATCTGAGAAGGCGGACTATGTGCAGAAACTCTACGCCTTCAAGCAACGTCAGCAGCACTTAGCAGGAAAACCATCCGTCGAGCTCCAACATCAATCCCTACTTCTCAAAGCTCTGCAGAAATACAAAGATGCTGCTAACCTGGAACCAAATGCCTTTCTCTATCACATGCACGCTGGGCGATCATTGTTGTCGTTAGGTAAAGTTAAAGATGCAGTATCAAGATTAAGATGTGCTGTTTCGTTAAAACCAACAAGCTCTGAAGCAAGGTAAGGCAAAAGATAAAATTAGCATTATTTATTTTATTTTACTCTTCTTCAGAACTGCCATCAATCAGGCATCCTCAGAAAACACCTACGAGGGAGCCTTATAGAATTTATACAATTTTCACCACAGAAAGCCTCTTCAATCCTAAGGACTGTGGTGCCCAAACCCACTACGGTTCCACAATTGCAAAATTAGTCTAACAATACGCTAATGACATTTATTCTTTTTTTAGATTTTACCTCGGAGTTGCTATGGTCACGAGCGGAGACCATGGCAACTACTCGAAACAAATGGAAATCTTTTTATCAGAGGGTCTACTCCAAACACTGTACGATGAAGTCACTTTCACAACCCAGCGCCAAGAGAATAATTTTTCTGCGGGACATTTCAAAAGTATTCAAAACACGCTTCATGTGGACGGCTTTTATCATTTATCCAAACTGAAAGGTGACAAAAAGCGCTTAGTCAGCAAATCGAGTCTGTTGAAATACCTTTGTTCGTTAAGTTTGTCTGCAATGCGACACATCATCAATCGTAAAGGAAGAACGTTCAAGAAATACCAACTATCGACACTTCAATGTCAATATGAGTACGGGATGGAATTAAATAAGAAGAAAAGCGATGAAGTCAGCAAAAATAGTATGCGGACTTTTTGGAAGTATTTATCAAATCTGACCTTGGTATTTTGTGGGAATAATTCTTCAGATATCCTTAATATGCAACGGCAGGTAATAGCGGTATTGTAATTTTCATAAAACCTCTTTTAATCCCAAAAATATTCCTAAATGCTAACCCAAATTTGCAAAACGAATACGGGCTCACTCCGAGAACTATCATTTTAGTAAAATTTAGGCCATTAGAAAAGCATTAGGATTTCCAGTGTAGAATAAAAAGTTGAATTTTCTTGGCAATCTACTCTTTTATAGATATGTCACGAATTGGTAGTTTTAATACCACGCTCAAGTGAGGCGTTGGCTAACTTTGGTTCTATTCTTGTTTCCGTGCAAGAAAAGACACCAAAATCGGTCAAAACCAAGGACATAGAACTCTTGTTCAGAGCGAGCTTGGAGGTGGAAGCTACTAACATTCATCAGACCACATTGCCATCGCATCTAGAAAAGACTGAATACTGGTGCAATCACACTAAAAATGTTGACAAGACGGTGGAAAAAGAAATTTCAGTGGACAAGAGTCTCACTAAGGCATCTTCTCAAAGTATGTAGTATCTGTATTGAACATAAATAAAGTAGGGGCGTGGCATAGAGGACAAGAGATTCATACTGGTTTTTATAATCAAAACTTAGATTCCTGTGTCTTCAGAAAAAGAGAAAACACGTAGAAACTGATACCCGGCACTTAAAAGTTGAGTCTTGTGAAAAGGCTAAGAATTTGGTTGCTTACATCTAGTTTCAAAGTTCTCTTTTTCGCCGAGCAGGTCAATGGGGGATTTGTTCCAAAGATTAGTCTAGGTACTAGGCTGCTAAAATCACTTTAATCGGAAATCAAAAGAGCTAAGCGATAAATGTCTGAAATAAATTTCAAAAGATGAGCTCAACCCGAAAACACAACTTTCAATTCTGAATGCGCACAAATACCACAGGTTGCGCTGAAAGTTCACGACATTACGAGTGAACTTTTAAAAGTATTTTTTCTAATAATTGACTTTTCGGGAAAATTAATTAGAAGCTGCTAAAGTAAAATTAAAGCCTATTCTATCATTCTATGTTTTATAGGAAACGAAGCGAGATTTGAAGGGACAGAAAGATGTTTTATTGAACCTTTCACTATTGTGAAATGACATTATTTCCATTTTTTTTAGAAGCTCCAGCGAAACCGAGGACTGGGGGAATAGCTACCAAGAAACCTGTACCAGGAACTGTCAAGAAACCTGTGCCAGGAACTACAGGAAGAAGTGTCGGGAATAAAAAGCCTGCTGCGACTACTAAATCGGGAGGTTATTCACCTATGAAAGCAAGTGGTGTGTCGAAATCATTGCCTCAGGGTACGTTCCAAAATAAATTGAATTTTGCATATGAATTTGTTTTGTTTGTTCATTACGCAGCCACATATGGAAGCAAATATATTGGTTGGTGATACCACCTGGCTATTTTGTAACTTGCCCAAAAATGCTCAAACATATTTGAAAAATCAGAAATTTTTGAGTTTTTGAAAAAAAATTAAGGTCTCTGATACAGAACTAAGGTTTCGAGAACCTAAAAAAAATATTCAATACTATTTTAACGTACGAAATTCTAAAATATATTTCCTCAGCGGAGCATCCAAATCTTCTCAAATTTTGATATTTATGTTTCAATTCACCAGCTTTTCTCATATACATAAACAATCAAACAATAACTGCGTCTCTTCACCAAACCTGTGTATTTTTTGCCCATCGTTTCCAGGCTATTTTTGCTCAAAAATAAACAAATGACGTCACACGGAACCCGTCTATTGTATACATGTTTATTTATTTTGTTCCTAGCTACACGATCCAAGACAAATGCCAAGAAAAGTAGTAGTACTGAGAAAGTTACTAAAGCGACTATGTCGAAAGCTCTAGTCCAAACTGCACAGCCTGCAAAACCTACCAGCATTGACGCCAGCACCAGTATAACGGAGAATTGCAGAGTTGAAATGAACGAGAAAAACTACACAGCCCGATTGGGTCTTGCGCGCATTTTAAAGCTAGAAAATCCAACCGAATCTGCTAGAACTGAGATCGAAACGCTGTACCGAGAAGTGATCGAGTTGGTGCCTTATTTACACGACGCTTATATAGAGCTAGGAGAGATGTTGGTTAAATCCAAACCCCTAGATGCAGTGGAAATCTACGCCAAGTTCCCCTTTTCTTCGACTACCAGTTCGGCTACCGGTTCGTTCGACGATGGCTATTTGTACGGTGAAATTGTTCGGTTGTTGATGAAGGAGGGACAGTATGATGACGTCCGATTAAAAGGCTTCATGATACAACTAGGAAAGATCATGGGTTTCACGTCCCTAGACAAATACATTTCTACTCTAGAGAACAAATTCAAATACAATAAATTTTTGAGGGAAATTTACGCTGGGGTGAATGGTAAAGAAGTAGACGATCCCGATTTAAAAGCATTTTTCAAGTTCAAATGTTGGGAGTAAAAAAGTTTATTTTCTTTATGACGATATGAATATGAGGTCGATAGTAGGGGGAGGTTGACTTCGCACACAATATCGTTTTTATACCGATCTTCTTTTGTCGTCTGTGTGTTTATTTTTTTCGGGTTTTTGATAAATGATCACGGCTAGAAATCAGCAGTTTCGCGGACAATTAAATTCATTTTATTATTTCAATCCATAAACATTTCATCCACTAAAGACTATGTAAGCAAAATTGCGTCGAGCCTTTGAAATATTTTTAATAATGCTGTTTATAATTTAATGATATATATTTAATAGTTTTATTTATTAAAAATGGTTTTGAAAACAAAATAATATTTTAGACGACGAAATTATTTTAGACGACAATTTATTGAATACTGTTTGTGTTAGAAACTTAGTTCTAAAACTTTCGGATTTTTAGTGGGGGGGGGGAGGGCGTCAGTACAAAAAGTGGGTTAATACACGATGCATACTACATACACGATCTTGTTTTATTTGTGATTTTCATCTGCGTTTAAGAAATTGAGAACCCAACTTTTAAGGTAATAAGGGACCAAATGGAAGCAAGACGGAATTTGTGTGGGATTTAATTTTAATGGTTGACTTCTTTTTTGCATCTACTGAAAAGTAAAAACTGGGTAACCCGCGAAAATTTCTTCAGCTCGTTGTTAGAAAGAAATTTGCTATAGACGATAAAGGATATATAATGTACAAATTTCTCAGAAATACCCTACAACAGCTGGCCGGTTGAAAACAGCTTAAAATAATTCTCGCAGGTTAAAATAAATCTCGATGGCCCTTCTCGGTTTCCGTAGATAAAGCATTCCAGTAACGTTTTGTTTGTAACGTTTTTATTTTACAGAATTTTTATTTAAGAGGTATATTTTCCGAAGGAAATGTTCATTCTCCTTCGCGGAGGGTGGATACGGGATATATTCTGCTTTCACGTGACATCTCTTCACCAATGAACGTCCGAGAAACTTACCTGATGCGGGATAATACCCGGTATTGGATTTCACTGCAACTATTGTTTTCTTACGTACAAATTACACGTTTCCGTGCTAGTTAGACGTCAAATCAAGGTCAAGTTAACGGTATCGTCGGGCGGGATTAAAAAATTCGAACAGTAGGAAGAAATGTTATTCTAATATTTCTGATTTTTCTTTTAAACACTTTTCAATAAATATTCCTTAACAGTTCGATAACATACTATAAATCTCTAAGTCTAAGTTCATATTTTGAAAAACACTTTGTTCCTATATTTTTAATAGTAGTACTTGATAAAATTAAGCTGTATGATATTTGTATTTTTTTATTATTTTTATTATTAAATGGATGGGGGTCATCATTCGGACCGTTGATGGTAAAACTTGAAAGTGTTCATGAAATGATCGTGTGACTGCAAGAAAGGAAGGATAACCGAACCAATTGTTACAGTTCTTTATTATTGATAGAAATCTTGACCCCCCCCCCCCTTCACATTAGATAAGTTGACGACTTTTTAAGAGTGTAAAAAGAATTTGTAATTTATTTATTCCTTCAGATAAGCAATTATATTTTGTGGACTACTAATACCTGTAGATGATATCAACAATATCAGAATTTTCTGACCCAAGATGATGCCCCATCAAATGATAAAAAAGTTGGGTATGCCCCTTCTCAAACTATCCAAAATATTGACGGATTTGACACATGACAGATGACACGATGACACTTTCGAGGACAGGGAAACAGTAAGTACATTCGACAGTACACTCAACTCAGTACACTTAATGGTACATAATTATTGACCCCCTTTGGCTTAATTAAAATTAATTGTTAGTCCAAACACTTTGGTAATGGCACCTGTTCTCAAAGAAAAACGAAGAAAAACAATGTTCACATAAAAACCGACAAAATAATTAGTCAAGCACTTACCACTTCTCGATACCATTCGTAGGTCCGGAACGCAACGCTTTTTTGATGTCATATGAACGTAAACTCTCCCTGGTTTCTAAGGAGATCGTAGTTGCGGGGCATTTTATTGAGCGCACTAAATCGTACACCTGTGTTAAAAAGTTTACTTTCTTAGTGAATTTTTTATATGGCGTGTCTCACAATTTGATTTTTTTTCTTTGCGGCTGCTACTGTCCGTTAATTATAACCAACGGGTCACCTACTAAAGTCGTTGCCCTCACGAAGAGGGCACCCTTACTGATTAGCACCTTTCGCTATTCGCAAATAAGTGTATTGATTTTTTGTTTTAATTTTGTGTTCAGCTACACAAAGAAATCTCTGTGACTATAAAACAAGACGTTAAACTGCACCCCTTGGTGGTTTGGGAAGGCCTTAGGAAGAAGATTTCATCTGATAAGGTTGAGCGTTAGATTATTGGGTAAGAGTCTCTTTTTATACCTTTTTGTTGATGTTACCTTGGTCAATTGGTCAGTCATGGTCAATTATTCATTGTGTGTAAACACATTTTAAAGTACTCATAAATAAGGATATCTCTGTATAGCTTGTTTTATAAGGATCTCTGTATATAGCTTGTTTTATAAGGATCTCTGTATAGCTTGTTTTATAAGGATATCTCTGTATGGCTTGTTTTATAAGGATCTCTGTATAGCTTGTTTTATAAGGATCTCTGTATTGCTTGTTTTATAAGGATCTCTGTATAGCTTGTTTTATAAGGATCTCTGTATAGCTTGTTTTATAAGGATCTCTGTATAGCTTGTTTTATAAGGATATCTCTGTATAGCTTGTTTTATAAGGATCTCTGTATAGCTTGTTTTATAAGGATCTCTGTATAGCTTGTTTTATAAAGATCTCTGTATAGCTTGTTTTATGATAGACTTATTTTTGAGTACACCAACACCTGCATAAGAAAATTTCGCGGAAGATATTTTTGTGAACTAATATTATCCCTAATATTTTTGCGTTTTGCGATTTAAGATTCGAAATAAAGCCTAAATACTTTTGGGGGGTACTTTCAGGAAAGCGTGAATTTCGCCTTATGGATAAAGTAAATTCCCGTATTTTTTAGATCTCCATCTCCATTGTTTTTGGAATTCTCTCGGCATGTGTCAGTTCCCTTCGAAATTACCTGTTTTCTACCCACCCTTCTCCACCGCTTTTTTGATAATGTTTCCTTTAGAATTCTTATGGAAAATAGAGGACCCCCGTCTTCATTTATTTGAGTTTCATAGGAGTAACGTGACAAATTCAATTCATGAGTAATAAAAGTGGAAATACACCCTTGATAGATAAGCACGTGCAAATGTTCCTAAAAACCGAGATTGATCGAGGCAATGTATAACAGCATTCGGGAAAGGTCTCTATTATGGAATCTGAAAGAAGCGGCCGCAGGCGTCCACAAAGCGGCGGGCGGCAACAAAACTTTTGCGCATTGGCGCAACTTGAACGATATGTTTATATGGTTTAGAGAGATTTCAAGAACAATCATTTTTCACAAATCTCTTAGTTGTAAACTTGCACGTCAAAGAAGATCTCGGAGATGAGCTATAGAAAAACTTGTAAACTATATTTTTCTGCGAATGATTACATAGGACTGTTGATCGTGACATGTTTTACAAACAAAGCTGTCTTGAACTTTTTGTGTATTTAAGCTAACCGCCTTAAAGTCATGACCAGGTTTTCACATCTTACGGCAATATCCAAAATGTGTCACGCAGCCTCGTTTAGACTTGTTTATTCAGACAAAGCTATGCAAAGTGAAGAATCTGTTTTCCACGGGAGATCCATAACGCATGTCTTAACAAAACACACAACAGCTCAAGCCTGTCTGTCTGTGCTTCCCAAACGGAATTTTCTTTTGAAGTACTTATATGTATTTCCTGTTCGATTAAGTCGATTTTTGAGTGTAAAATATTGATCGTTACCGTTCCATTTATAACGCATTACTCACCATTTCGGAATGTCGGGCCGGTACGACGCGCTATAACTACAGCCTTAAAAACCATTGCCTATTTTTCTCAGAATATGAAATAAAGGTAAGTATTTATATATATATGCAATGTCCGCCATTTTATACTTGCGCTTTAATATTATAAACCATATGAGATGTATATTTTTCCTTTGTGGTTTCTTTTGCCGTAAATATAGAAGCATACAACAAACGTATTATGTATGTACCAATCTGATATAATTTACAAATTTTAAAGAGAATAACACACCATATTGTTACTCTAATTTTATTTTATATTTAAAAAAATCGATATGTTAGTTTCTACTAGCAAAAGTAGGATGAGACTGTAATAGACGATTTTTAAATATTTCTGTTTGATGAAATAATTAGTAAAGGCTGCATTTCGTCCGTTTTAACTTTTCATTGCTAATTTTCATTATTTTTCCTTTGACGGCCTTTAATACAGAAAAACGCATTTTCTTTAATCAGAGTTTTAATACAGGCTAAAGTAACGATCAGAGAGCTTGATGCAATGATATAGTGTTTAATTTTGAGGCTCGTGTCTTTATACAAAAAAGTGGAGTGAACTATATAGACTAGATATCATGACTTGAAACCACAATCATTGTGAGACTGAAGTTGATTATAACACTGATGTTGTTATGACCGATAACTTTTTTTTGACTAGTGTCTATTGTTGGTTTTAAAATTACTGACTCTCTAACGCTGATTTATTCTTTTGAAAACACACTATGTACTTGTTTTTCTAAGTTTTCTCTTTAAAGCGGCCTACTATTTTCTCGCTAAGCGGTAAAAACAATTAAGCCCCTCTTTTACTGAAATAAACTTAAACCGAAATAGTAATTCTTTGTTTTGCTCTTTAATGCTATTTAACTTTAGTATTCAGCGTTTTGAACTTCTTTATCGTAAAAATATTGCGGGTAACGAATCATACAGATAAACGGTTTTCTGAAAATTCCCGTGTCGTCCATTGAACGTTCCTGAAGTGTCGGATCTAGCATTAATCTTTGCTTTTTAACCTATTTTAATTTGTTGAAGACGCGTGGCCTATTCGAAAGTAGTCAAAATCTTAGGACTTTATTTTGGTTTACTGTACAATAAAAATCGTTACAATTTAATTTTTTTTTCGTAAAGTTTATTTTCATTTTCTATTTTCTTCCTTTTTCTTTTACTTTCTGTCACGTCGCGGTTAGATCATCTAGGAGGGATTTGAAAATCTAACAACTATGGTTGGTGAGGTTTAGCCAATTATAATAAAACCATGTTTTCAAAGTTACTGATGATCTTATGTTGCAACTTAATTGAAAAAAAAAAAATTGAAAAGAGAATCGCCAGTCCTATTTTTTCGGGACTTAAACAAACCTGTAAGGGGGCTCTATAATCCTTCATTTTTTTGTAATAAAAAAAATCAGTTTTGAAAAAAAGATTTGATTTGTTGAAAAATTGTCGCCTTTAACGGGACCGATACTTTGTAAAAATTCTTCGTGATTCAATATTGAATGATCAGTCTCAAACCGTTGATGTCATGATCCCTAAATTTTGTTAAATTATTATTTTTCGGGGTTTGGTCTCTTCAAAAATATTTAATTCCCTTGCCTCGCCGCTTTCTCATATTATAGGCGTTTCTTCTTTCAATAGGTGAAGAAAAGAGAGGTAATCCCTTAAATTCAATCTACTGTCTATATATGTTTCAAACTTTTATTTGCTATGTAAGCCTAAAACAAGTGTGGTAAATCAAGAATCATCCTTTCTGCTTTCACAAGTTAGCTCCGAAGATCTAAAAATTATAACTTCGTTCAGTACACAAACTTTCAAACTAACCATATTGGGAGATATAATACACCGTTTTCACGTCTCAAAAACAATAGAAATTGGCTCACCCTCCATTGGAGTGTTAAAAAAAACGATAGGT
>JAYRBV010073336.1:0-16301 GCA_036023255.1 Mitrocomella polydiademata
ACCTTTGCCATGATCATGATGCATGTTTAATATATCATTTCTGTAAACACACTCACTGTTTCAGTCATGGTATAATCATCAAGTTTACACATTTTATTTTTGAGGTACATTTAATAAAGATGCAAATAATAACTCCAGGCCTCCAGTTTTAGAGCACACGTTTGTACCCTGGCCTGCAAAAAACTCTTTGATAAATTCATAATGGTTACGGTACGCTTTGTCTAATGGCGGAAAATCGTAACAAACCGGTATCGATTTGAAACCTTAGATAGATACATACATACATACATACATACGCGGCGATTGCAATATCTTTCACTGTGTGAAATCTAATAATAAAAATTGTTTCTTATCCCCCCCCCCTTGCACATCCCAGGACTCTTTCACTACACAAAATATAAAACTGATAGTGCTAGTAGGAATAAGAACGACATTCATAAATCAATTTCTCTTACGCTTTATACTTAGCACGTTTTAAGTCATAAAGTTAATGAGTATGCATGCAATTGTATTGTTCTTTTACATAATGGTGCGTTCAAAGTTTTTTGATACACTCTGTATATGCTTGTTTTCCTTATGCGGGTTTTGGACAACGCTTTCACCGTTTTTGACATTTTTCCCCCACTATATTGATTATGTGTAGATTTCTTTTTCAAAATCAGATTTGTTGTCAATCAAATGTTGGAATTATTTTGAAGGTTATTGTTTGAACACTTAACAGATCGGCTGATTTTCCGACTTTTTATTGTTTGCAAAATCAATCGCAAAAACTATTTCCATTGGTTGTTAGAAAATTCAAAAACAATAGAAGAAATCGCAATAATAGAAACAAACTGCCGATTTCTTCATATATATACGGTTTAGAAAAAGTTTGTTAGTGCGTCCCGGGACTGCCTCCGTGGGTTTATGTTAAAAAAAAAAAATAAAAGCTAAAAAATAATAGAAACAAAAGACAACATAGCCGTTTTCTATAGATAAAAGGTCATTTACTACCCCCTATTACTATGTAGTTAATCATTTTGTTATAAAACGAAACCTTTTAGGTCTTTTTTCTTTCGAGTAAACGAAGGAGTTTGTTTACCCAAGAAAATTTAGTTTACCGTTATTTATAAAATTCACAAGAACCACAAATAACCTAACGCGTTTCTACTTTTATTTACTCTATTTATCTGTACAAGCAAACCTTGAAGATTAGAAATATCATAAAAATTGGTAAGATGCTTGGATCAGTATTCAAAAACGCTATTCCTCTAAAATAAATACACCATGCTAATCCTACAGATCAAATTATTCACTAAGCTGATGAAATGCTCGAACCCACAACTGAACTCGATCTTAATTATTAGGAGACTAAATACAGACAAGAGCCCTTTGGGCTTAAGGTCAGCTTCAGCGTGAGCTATATAACAATTAAAAAAGCCATTGCACTTGTGATTCCAAAGGTCAGAAGGGAGGGAAAGAACTGATCAGACCAAAGGAAAAGGAAAAAAGAAGGAAACAGTTTTATAAATAATCAATAATAATCAATAAAGATATCTTTATCAACTGCAAAACTTGAATCTTTGAACAAACATCCATGATTAAAACTTAAAAGATAGCACTCTATAGAAACTTTCAGTTCTACTACCTGTTAGGCTAGATAAAACATGACGTCACAAGTCAAATTATATATTCTCTTAACTAAATCGTATTCAGCATGATTGGTTTAGTCAGCATGCCAAATTTCATTAAAATGGGAGCACTTTTCAATTTTGGACCAAATTGACCTAAATGGTGACGTCACATGTCAAATTATAAATCCTCTTAGCAGAATGTTATTCAGCATGATTGGTTTATTCTACATGCCAAATTTCATTGAAATTGGAGAAAAAACAAACGCCTGAAAATAACAACAAAAAAGCAAAACAAAAAAAACTAAAACCTGACGGAGGGACGGACGGACGACACGGGGAAATGAAAGATCAGCTTGCTTGCGCGCTGACCAAACACAACTCTCTAAAACTTTCGGTCACAGATCAAATTTCGGCGAATAAACCTTCGGTCAAAATTTCGACAGAAAGTTTGTAGCACCGAAACTTTTCGTGATTAATGTAAATGACCACGCCCCATAATGGGAAGTTAGATTTTTTTGAGTCCTCGGAACATGAGCTTCACGATAAAAAAAAAGTCAGACTTTGTACGCAGACACTTTCCCACTCAACCTACCCCAGCGCTTAGAGTAAATAGTCAGTTTTTCATGCCTGTTCTGGAATGTGTTTTTTCAGGGACAGTTTAATTTCAGACTGTTTCAAACCGTGCTCGTGCCATTTTGGTTCTTGTTTAAAAATGTGGGAGGGAATAGGAAATAAGTGTACACTATATACCGAGAAGGTACAACAAGGAATGCCGTAAAAATGAATGCATTTTGTTTTGTTTATTATTTTTTATTTCTGTAGTTTTTACACAACAGATAAAACACAACACATACACATGTACAAATCGCAGACACAGTCGGAACGACCACATCATTGACTGCCAAAGTTTTCAAAGAAACTTCGAGTGACATTCGCCCTCTCTCCGTTCAATGGATGATTCGAGCAGTCAGAATATGTTTATGCGACCGCTTCAACTATAATCTTGTTTTACAAGACAAATAACAACATCAAAAATACATTCACAAAGCGTCCAACAATGATCCGATATCATTATTCATGTTGGGAACTTCATCATCTACATTTCGTTTTATTTTAGAAGAAGCCTTCTTGCCGTTCTTTCGAGACTTTTTAGCTGGTGATTTTCCCGATCCAGATGACAATTTCGGTAAGTCCGCAAGAGATGTCAGTCCGGATGGTTTCCGTAAGGGTGCTAGTGCACGAGGAGATGGTGCGTACTGTTTCACGTTATCAGGAGTCACCAGGGGAGCTGTAAACCAAGGCGACTGTTTCGGTGTCTTAATGACTGTTTTTTGTTGGTCAGGAAGAGCTTGCTTCAAATCCGACGGAATCGGTAAGGTTTTTTCTTGCTGATCCAAAACTTTCTTGTTCAACAGTGTCACTGGAAGCTTCACTTGAACACCCACTTTACCAACATTCGACGAAATACTAGAAATATAAAAATATGATTTTGTCAACACCAAGAAACTTGTGATAAAACAGGGAGCTTTATATTAATTTACAGTAAACTCTTTTAAAATTTATATCTCGATTATTCAAATCCTTACTTGTGCCGTCACTCCTTACCAACGAGTGGGAAGAGATTTAAAACTACCACCAATAATAATAGTGCTATACCTTTCTTTCTGTTGGCGCTGAGATGTTCCTTTGTTTTGTTCTTGTTGCAACTTCAGTTGCTGTTCGAGATGAGAAATTTCTTTTGTTTTCTGTTCAACTTCTTGATCACGTTGGAGAAGTAATTTCTTCAAATTTTCAACAGTGTTCATCAACTCATCATTTGCTTTCCTTTCTATATTTTTCAATTTCATTTCCATTGCAACATTCTTCTCCTTTAGCTTTCCGTTTCTTTCTTTCTATCTTCCTTTTCCTCATCATATTTCATCTTCAAGGCTTTTGCGTATTTTACAACCTCTCTCATTTTTTCAGTTTTGCGCACCAGCTTAACGGAAACTTTTTTTAACTCGTTTTGGCGGAGTCCTTCAACTGGGCGATGCTGGTTCAATCCAAGTTGGCTACGCATCTGTTTGTTTTCGATCTCCAGTTGTCGAACACGATCTTTGTAAGCATCTACGATGTTGATCGACGGAGATTTAGTGTTGTTTTCATTCATAACAACCATATTTCTTCAATTATCTTTTTCTCAATTATAATTAACTCTCAATAATATTTAACTCTCAATTCTTCACAAGAAACACGTCTTGACTGAATCAAGTCTCGATATCAAATGATACCAGGTAAAAAAAATTCACTATCTTATTGACGTCACATTTAGCTTTTTATAATTTGACGTCATCTTTCCGGGGAGACGTCATAGTTTTTGTGAAAGGAGGATGCGTTTTGATCGGGTTTAAATGTAAAACCGCCCCCTGCTTGTTCTACCATGTAAAAGAAAATAGAAAAACAATAGGTTTACGTTAACCAACCTAATCAAAACAACTGATATCGAAATGATTTTGCAAAGAAATTAAAAAAACTATATAGTGTATCTAATTTTTCATGGGATGTTCAGGATATTCAGATTATTCGCTCAGCTCGTAGTGATTGACTCGAAAACCTGCCACTGTTCTCACTAGATAGCTCAAGTGGTTAGAGCAGTGCATTAGCGATGCGAAGGTCGTGAGTTCGAGTTTCATTTCAGTCCTTAGTTTTCCGTGGCAGAGTTAACTAAAGGTTGATCATGTAGCGTTAGGCACACTTACTACACTGACAGGCAAAACAAGCAAAAACGCGTCCAAAAACGATACTTTTAAGTGTCCGGTGACGCTTCAAAAATGTACTATGTTCGTGCCGAGTTTTATGGTCCTAGCTTGTTTACATTGCCCCGAAATACCTTGGGCGGAATAGAAATGCAATGCTTTATTTTGAAATTCCATGTAATACACCATTTTTCTCGCAATATTATAGGGAAGTCATCGTCTACAAGTTTTATGTTCCCCTCTGATGCCTATTCGAGGGCACACAAGAACGTGAAAGTTTCTGAGAGTAAAGCAGTATACGCGCACCTGAATACACCTTTTATCTGCTCCTCTTTCGCTGAGTTTCAAGTCCTCACGGAAACCTACAAGTTCATTATTATTACTCTCTCAGAAACGTGACTAAAGGACGATAGTAACCTCCTTAAAAGAACCGAGACGTAAAACGTGGTAGAGGTGTAGGATTATTTATGAGTAAGTAAGTAAGTAAGTTGGACCGCAGTCGAGGGCGTCCGGAAGGCTCCCTTTTCGTTAGCTACTACCTTGCGGTAGGGATGGGCGCCACTCCTATCCCTAGTTTTTACACCACTTACCCTCGACCTGACCCTTGATTGCTGAATGCTTAGCAAGGAGGCAACGAGTACCAACTTTTATAGTCTTTTGGTATTTGGATTGAACCCACGACCTTGCGCACGGCAAGCAATCACTCTATCACTAAGCCATGGTCGCTTTAAAATTCAAGGTACAAAATTATATTAATAACCTTGATGATACGATTGAACACCTTTGGATTGAAGTAAAGGGTAAAAATAAGAACGATTCATTCTTATTCGCTACCATGTACCAAGGAGGAAGAAAAGCTAGCTTGGCTTGAACGATTCGAGCGTCTACTATCGCAAGTCCATGTAAAAATGTTTTCGAGCTCGACTGAAATCAAAGCTTACTCAAGAGACTAAACGAAATAGGAAAATGAAGAAAGTAACTTTTCAGTATGCGTTCAGTACTTTCCAACCAACCTACACAATACATGCACCCAAAAAAAGGAATCAAAAAATCAAAATTTTTCAAGTAGGGATACCAACTTACTTGTAAAAATGGTGCAATGGTCGAGCTGGCAACTTCTCCACTGTTCACATGCTTGCAACATGAAGATGTTTTTTTCTCCTCCTTTCCCTCCTCCTTCCTACCACCAAAATGATGTTTCACGATGGTTGGGTTCACAATCTTCTTGTGTTTTCGAGCCAAATTTTTCCTGAAAATTATTATTGTTATGATTTAAAAGAAATTACGCTTGTTGTGATCAGTGACCTGACCCGTAGGAAAACTCAACCGGGACTCAACCTAACCATTCTAGGGCTACTGCCATATCAACTGAGCTACCGGTTCATAACGAAACCATGAATTTGGAAGTCAGTTGCGAGAACTAAAGTGAGTTCACCTCTTTAACGACTGATCAACTGAGTAGACGGGTTTTGACTATGTGTTGAACTCCATCAACTGCTACGGCCACAGGGAGTTTGGCTATACGAGCAACGATACAATGAAAGTGATGTGAGCACAACGAACGTAATTTTATTTCAATTACAGTTATAGGGCTATCACTTTTTTTATTATTTACAATTTTTTACCCAGGATAGCCTTCCTTTATAACAACACCCAAAAATCTTAATATTTTCTTTCCACAGTTGATTTTTAAAAACCTGCTCATACACATACGATACCATGTAGGCAAAATCATTAAAACATGGAGGAGTGTTTTCTATTGATGTGGCACGTAATATTGTGTGCCGTTTCAATAATAAACACTCCCTCATAGTAAGCTTTTTGAGTATCTTGTCCACTAAAACACATACTTTGCTTTCAGCTTTTCTCTAAGTAATCTCTGCTTGTCACCAGTAATATACTTTTCTGCTATGACGTCGTTATCTAGAAAGAAATTCAATCACATTTTGGTAAACAGTAGCTTTCGCACAGGGTGTCAAAATTGAAAAAGCTAACTTCAGCGTTGCCACAGTCAAAATTGAGGAGATTTGAGGAGATGTGGTTTCACATTTGTTTGTCGATATTGGGGGAGGAGATTTGAGGAGTTTTGAGAAAGCATTGCACCCTGTGCTTAAACTTTAAATAAAATATGTTACAAATAGTGCAAAATAAACGTCCATGATTTAAATATACCTAAGTAACAGAGCTTAAAGGAACTTAATTACTTCTTCAATTTTTATTCTACCGAGACAATAAGTTGAGTTACAGATAATTAGGGTCAAATTTCAAAGAGTTGAATTTGAAGATTAGAACCTTTTGTAGTATATCATTACAATTGTGGAATGGAATTTGAGGGGGTTTGAACATTGAACATTCAACGTTTGACACCTACAAATTCGCTCCCTCCGCCTAACCAAAATGTTGATCATAGAATACTGCAAAATTGTTTCGGATTTTCAAAGTATATAACAAGAACAAATAATAATAAACTAGATTTGCCCTATCTATACATTGTGGACGGTTTCAAGAGGTTTCCAGGTATATAGTCTACATACAAATTGTTACAATTACCCTAATTCTTACCTTCTGGAATTTGAAAGGTAGGGTTCGCTGATGGAATCATGACATTTCCTTGTAGAAGTGTTTTAGGCTGGATTTTTTGTGCCTAGTAAAAAAGTAGAAGTTGACTTTTGTATATTGCAGTATATGCAGCGGCGTATTTAGAACGCCTCTGCCGAAAAGTGTGATTGACAATTAAAAGGTGATCATAACCATTAAAAAGACTTTCCATCCAGACGCAGTTTTAGAGTGTTTTAGAACTGACGTATGTAAGTTGTGCGGAGAAGAGCAAAATGTCATTATGAATGCCTAGTGATATTTTAATTACATTTCACCACTTCTCCATGTGTCAGTATAATATTATAATACACTAGAAATCAACCAAAACAAATATAAACCTGTCTAAACAAACAAAGAAATCATACTGTCACCATGTCCCTTAATTATGGAATCACAATAAAAAAAGCAGTGTGAACCAATAAATATCTTAATTTCGAAGCTGAATTTCTGGAACAGCTTTAACCTCGAAATCAATTTATCTATCAACTCAATATTTCAAATTATCAGAACTTACTAGGGGTATTTGATAATCATTGTCAACCACAACAACATCATCTTTCACACCATCTATTAAAATAATAACCAAATCAATCAGAACTGTTTAAAAACTACTACAGATAAATCACATAAAGATTCCAAGGAGCAGTCAATAAAATTTGCCTCGGTACTCCGCAAACGCCAAGGCAAACAAGCGATTTTCCCTATTTATTGCCTAGGCAATCTTAAATTATTGTAGCATAAGTTGTAACGTTTTGAATTGAAACTTTTTAATTCCTATGAGATTCTGTCGATCATTCCTATTAAAAAAGTTTTTAAAATTGCCGAGCTAACTGTCAAGGCTTGTGGTGGTAAGTGCTGAGTCAAATAGTTACATTTTACTGTACCCATCGGCAAAATTATTGCCGCTCAAAAGGTTGAATTTTACTTTTACCTCAGCAATAACTTTGCCGACACGTTTTAAATTGAATTTCAATGACTGAGCAGAACAGTAAGGATCTCCATAGCTTCAGATCACAAATTAGACATTATTAGGAAAACTTAATGCAAGCTACAAGTACTATTGAGAAATTTAAAATAAATTAATTGAGGGTCAAATTTTATCGTTTTTTACCAATAATTTCTATATGTTATTGATAACTGTGCTGTACTGTATCATTGTTAAAAAAATTGGGAGTAAATTCAAAAAATAGTCAAAAATACATAAAGTATATACTGCAAGTCGGAAATTTATATGTAGTTCTAGATTAGGTAGATTACATTATGTTCACATATTTTAAGGATTATTTTGATCTGCAAAATAAGTAAAAAGGAAATAAATCAGCTGCAAAAAACAATGAACTTTCAGAATTTTCAAATAACAAAAATACCATTAGGGACATTTTTCAATCGACTGCTTGCTACAACTCCAATGCCACTGTGACTTGAGATTGAAGAGGAGAACGTCGCAGGAGAATTATCAAATGCATCCTATCAAAGAAAATGGAATTTGGTTTTATTTTAAAAAGTGAAAGTGAATCCAAAGAAGAAATATTTACATCATTCTAGACCTTTTCGATCTGTTTCGATATCAAATAATGTCTGAGTGTATACTCAATCAGAATCTATTAAACTGACAACTGTACACCAGGGTCCTTGGAATAACTTACTTAGTTGGGAAAGGAATCTTGACCAATCTTTACACAAACAATTTCAGAAAAATCATAAGGAATATCAAAATGTTAGATTTGTTTTAACTTGCAAACAAAATAATTTTCGTAAAAATTTGCCATTGTATTTAAAAACTTTTTATAGCACTGAAGATGGCTATTTACCAAAAAGCTTTTGCTATATTTAAATAAAACTTGTTGTTTTTCTTGTTTATTACTCACAAAATAATTTTCAAATTCAAGATTTCACATTAGAACTGTCTGTAATTGTAAACTTTACTAACCCTGGCAATATAGGAAATGATAATTACTTTTTTAAAGCACTATGCATATTGTACATTCAAGATTTTGAAATTTGAGATAAGAATACTTTACCTTACAGTAATAAACAACCTCATTTTATGTACAGTAAGGTACAATACAAAATATAGCTGCAATAAATTTATTTAAAAAACTTGTTTTAATGTTTTTCAGTATTCAAATGTATAGCTATATTTTCGTAAGAATTAATTTTTTGAACATTTCTCAATAATTAATTTTTGAGAATGATAAAATTCTGCTTTTTATGCTTTCCTCTTTATATTCAATCAAAGAAGATGTAATAAAACTTACCTAGCAGAATGTATCTGTATCCTTATCAAACCAAAATTGTTAGCAAGAATTGGTTGATTTTGGATTTTTCATGGAAAAAACTCTCAAAAATTAATTCCCTCAAGAGATCTGGTAGTCAGAGAACTTATTTAGGAAAAGTTTAGTTTTTAATTTACTTGAAATAAACAATTGTTAAATACCTCATTTTGTAAAACTGTATTTGTAGAAGAAGCTGTTTTTGAAAAGTCTGATGAAGATGAAGATTGGTTTGTATCCAGGACCTGGTCTTTGACCACCAAAGATTGAAAAGCACCATCAGTTATTGAGAGAATATCAGAAAGCATGTTCTATTAAATTTATTGTTTTATTCCATCCAAGGAAGTTTTTGGAAATTCATTGACCTTGAAAGAAAAAACAAGACTGTTTTTAAAATCAGTAGACAATTCAGGTCCTAATACTTTCCACCTGAGCACTGTTAGTGGTTCAGTTTAGCTGTAATATTGAGTTTAGGCACAAGGGTAAATCCATGTCAAATCACCAAGATTTTTGAAATTTGTGAACCAAGGGTCTCAGATTTTCTTTATTTTTAGACATGTTTTACCTCTCATTGAAGAAATTACTCTGTCAAAATTTGGAGTCATTTCGATGAAGCATTCTCAAGATATTGACAATTTTTATTAAGGCTCCATTTCTTGGATAAGGGTCTGATAATACAGTACGGGGGACGTACGAGGAGGTTTAAAATTGTTGTGTTTACCAGCCCCGTACAAGATTTCTTCTCTAGTTAATCTTCAGTTTCCTATTTTAAAATGCTCAAGATACAGTACTATTAATACCAAAAACAGAACATCAACAGAAACAGTATATGGAAATTCATAACAGCGCTGCGACATCGCTGTACTTTTACTTCACCTCATGCAAATATTCAAACCGCGTTTTAGAGATTACATCATGTTTTGCAAGCGCGATAGCTTCCCCACGTGGTTTAATTAAAGTGTGGCGCCATATCGAATTCGCTTAAGATTACGCTGTTTTAGATTACGTCATTTTATATTTTGCAAATACGATATTTGTTAGTGCCCACTTAGTTAAGAATGCCGCCATATTGAATTTAGTACCCAAATTTCTTGAAGCTGTTTCCTCGTGCCCGCACTTTTTCAAAACAACTTCTAATGAAACCAAAGATGACAGATTTATTTATCTTTTCTTTTAAAACTTCTAGATTTATAATGGAGAATATAATAGCACCATAAAACAGATTGAATATGGGAAAATAAATATTTTTTGCACAGTTTTTTTTTCAAGTAACAGAATATTATGATAGGTTATGATATGAGAAAAAATCAGCTTGCGGTTATTGTATTAAGGGGGGCATCGACAAACGATCCTTTTCGGCTCCTTAACGGCTACAATTTCCGTTTCGGTACAGTTCCCCGACTGGATTACCATCATCATCTTTTTGTGAGAGTAAAACTAAATTATGCAGATTAATATGTTATATTGGTTATATGTAAAAGAGTACTCCATTTATTACTCTACAGACCAGACACTGAAACCAAACACGTACAAAACAAACCAGACAGACAGACAAGACAACAGAAGAACCATAATAAACCTTAAAATAAACACTTGCACTTTCGTTTGACAAATTTACCCGCCATTTATATCGCGTTTTTCGTCCACGGTAAAATAATATATTTTTCCCGCGGTTGTTATTGGAAACCGCAAGCTTACCTATCATCTTTCATTCGATGTAAACAAAAAACAAAGTGAGCAATCAGAAAAACATTTTGGATCTATGTTGAACAGTGAACAGAGACAGAGAGAACCTAGATAGGTGATGATGTGGATGGATAATGATTTTTTTAACTTTCTTGCATTGTTTAAATATACTCTTTTTATCTTGCTTGTAGAATCATAGTGTACACTGTAGCCAAAAACAGACATATATTGTATGTACAGTACTCATAATACTCATTTTGTTAATTTATGTGTACGTGTTTTCTTGTATGAGGTAATAGATATGTAATATGTAATGTGACCATAATACCAACATCAAAATCACAATAATGGGTCTCTTAACTTTTTTGATATACAGTACCTCAATACAATTAGCTAGATGACAAAAAAACATTTTTGTATTTACTGTAAATGAACGCCCACTCTTTTGAATAAGCGCCCTTCCTCTTCAGTGAGCTCCAACCCCAAATAAGTGCCACCAACCAAGGTGCAAGGTGGTCCTGGAAAAGTCCTGGAATTTGTTTTAGTTCTGAAAAACATCCTGAAAAAAGGAAAAATTAAAGAAAAGTCCTGGAAATTTGTTTACACTTTTCTGATTAATATATTTGAGTTCATTTTGCAGAAATCTAGAAGGCTCAAATATTCCAAATCTTTTCCACTCAGGGCCAACCAAACAAAGTCCGCACCATGGACTTAAAGTTGCGAACTTGAATGTGGACTTTAAAAATGTGGACTTGATTATGGACCTGTTTTTTTGTGGACTTGATTTTCGCTGACAAAATCAGGAGGTAATTACAGGAAGTTTTTTTGGGCATTGGTAATTTACTGTCCGTGGTTAGTGATAGCTGAAAGCTCCACGATGGCCCCACGATTGGTTTTTCTTCAGGGGGCCCTTCGCGTCGCATGACACGAGCCAGCTTGTCAGCTCAGAAAATTGTGCCTTGTGTTTGAGTTTAAAAATAATTTTGTTGAATTTGGTAAACAGTAAAAACAAACATATCTGATCATTTATTCATTCATTCATCATTCTTAATTTATTTTCAGTAGGTTAAAATTTACAGAAATACTGATGTGGACCTATAACATAAAATATAAATCTAACAAAAAATCGTTAAAATTAAAAGGAGAAAATCAGCACAATTAAGATAAGGGTAAAACTTACGAAGTGAAAATCTCCTGGTAGTGAAGGAGTGGATTGCATAAGGCAATATGATGAAAATAGGCTTCCGAAAAGATGGAAGTTATAAAAAAGATTACTTACAGACTTAGCGCCCTTTTTGATTAAGCATAGCACTCCCTCATCTAAAATCAACATTTTAAAAAAGCTCCCCGCAGGCACTAAATTAATCATTTATAAAACTTATTTCAGGTCAGTTGGGTTGGAATTTAAATTGGGCATTTTATACAGAATGGATAAATTGAAAAAAAAAATTATTTTTCTATTGCATATATATAATATATACATAAATTGAGAATTTGTCTACTTCTGTTTACCATAAAAATTATTTATGCACTGTTTGATCTTATTTGAAAAGCAGCTTTTTAGTATGACATGGTTTCTGTTCCTAGGAGTACTTTTCCATTAAAAGCATTATTTCACCTATTTCATAAATCATACAATGAATTATTTTTGATATTTTGACCTGGCAGAAAATGAAATTATATTGGCCCGAAAAGATATATCCCATGGCGCGTAATTAGAACATAGCATCCCACACAGCCTCTGATCAGATGGAGACTCTTCTGATGGAATCAATTTTTAAACTGTCAATGACTCTCCTCAACATAACTATGTTCTAAGTGTAATTCAAATTTCATTCTGTATTTCAGGTACATTTAAAATAACCATGGTAAATTTCACCATTCCTAATAGTAAAGAGGCTGGTGACGAACAGTTCTTTGTTGAGTTATGTAACAATATTACAGCTAGTGTCTCGATAACTTTTCAATCCGTTCTTGAAGTATTGAATTTTAACAACGATCTAATGAGTCATGAAATACCAACTTCAGTGCAACTTCAATTATCCTTGATGTCATCAAAGCTTCAAAGGAGCTTCATGTCTATGAGATCGCAGATCGAAGAACTTATTCGCCTAACAAAATTATATTCGACTTCTTGGGAAGAGAAAAACCAATGTCTAAAGGCTCTTCATCAACAGTACAATAGCAAACAGTGTAAATTAGACATTGCTTTGAAAAAATTTGAAATGTTAAGCGGTCGAAATGATGCTTTGGAAAAGCTTAGAGTACAAATGAATTGGGAAAAAATGTTCCTGAAACTGAATCAAAACAAAACCTCAATGTTTGGTTGGAGGCATGCAGTAAGTGAATATAAACAAAACATTGCCACTGGTATGAGCGTTGCGCATTTGTTCAAGGATTTGGACGAGTCAAAAGAAATTGTTGTCTCCGATAAATATAAAGTAGATGTGGATATTTTGAATAAGGACCTTGAAGAATCTGTGGCTTTGAACCATCGAGATGAGGAGACAGTTTCCATGATGAGTATGGACAGTCATTTAGGGCGTTTTTCAAGTGACGGTGAACAAGAGGAACTTCGATTTTCTTCTCAACAAGAAGATGAAAAAGAATCGAGTATCTCACATTGGATATCCAGTGGGGGTACAGATACTAATTACGGAGATAAATTTGGGTTGCTTTCCCAAGAGCGAAATCAATGTGTAATTCTTGCTAAAGAAATGCGGGACATTTGTTTGCAAACAGAATGTCCAACTTTGGTTGACAAGAGCTCGAACACCAGAGACATTAAGTATAGTAATACCCTAGTTTTTCTCATCGAACCACCGGCGAAGCTTTTGAAGAAATACTCAAGCAATTTACACTGTACAACTGCATTCAATGAGCGCGTTCAGAAGTTGTCATTGATAAAAGACACCAATTCAGATGAAAACGAAAATACTGTGCATTCTTCAAACTACTTTGAATGCAGTTATGATTTTAATTTTGAGGACGATTACATTCTTCAGTGTAGTGAGTTTCAGAATGCCATTTTGAAGGTTGCTTTCCACCCTGACGAAAAACAACAAATGATTGCGTTTGCAGCATCCGAATTAAGTGAAATGAAAATACCATGCGTCAAACACGGCTACGTTGTTCTAAAGGGTGAGAATGAAATTTCTATGCGTGCCACTGTTGACCAAGATGAGTTTCGTTTTAACCAACCTTGCGGAATTGTTCACATTCACTGTTATATTTCTCAAACGCCTAAATCCTTCCACATGGATCAAGCTACCGAAACTCTATCCTTGAACGATATTGTCGAAGACTTGATGCTAGTTCGCAGACGTGCTCAGCTTGAGCGTTGCAAAAGCGCGTGTGTTGAGACGGAGGAGAAGCCAGTGTACACGGAACATGATTTGGAATTAGTACGAGGAGATTTGACGTTGAAACTTCAACAGTTAAAAGATGATTACGAGGATGAGATCAACTCGGTTTTGCTACAACATGGTGATTATCTGGATAGTAAGGACTTTGCTAGTATGGCCACATCACCAATATTGATGATGCCTATGAAGGAGGAAGCACCTTTATACAAGGTAAATATCAAAAACAACAACAACAACAACAACAACAACAACAAGGACATTGATAGGAAAAGTAGCAGTACTAACCAACAAAAGATGAAACGCTTAAAATTTTCCCAACAGTGGGGTAAAGATCTGCCCCAGAATTTTTTGATGCGGGTAGATTTGTTTCAGGAAGCCAGCCAACAGTATCACAACGAATTGAAGAGCAAAACCAAGGAAACAGTCCAGAAGGAGATCAAAAAGAAACTAAATGCCGAAAAAAAGTTATCGCATGGCCACTCGAAAGAACAAAGTGTTTTTTCAAGGGATGTTTGTCTTCCCGCAGTGTTCATGCCCGTCAAAAATAAGCAATCCCACCAACTAATAAGTGGACGATCCTATCTATCTCCTATTAAAAGTCTACAACTTCCATTTCTCATTAACGCAAATAAGCTGCAGGATCTTTCTTTGGAACTATAACTTGTGCAAATGTTTGTGAATAAAGTATAAGATTATAGTAGGCCGAATTCTAGCTAGGAAACCTGGCTTTGTATTCTCTCTTTACGCGCCATTCCGCACTAGCCTGTACCAGACCGCCCGTGCGGTAAGGAATTCTATTCCTCCCCGGGAACGGCGGTCTGGTACAGGCTATTCCGCACTCGTTCCGCACTCCTTAATAAAAAACCTGAAAATTTGCGAGCTCCCTTTCACATTTTTGGCGATCAGCTTTTTATATTTTATGTAGTGAAAGAGTCAGAACCAGTTTTCCTAGCTAGCCAAATTCGTACTTTTAAAAGTTAAAATATTTTGTAACATTTATATTAAGTTTACTTTTCAATTTTTTTCTTTTATCGGAATTTATTCTAAACCAGCGTCGCAAGGACGCTGAAGAGACACTGCTTTCGCCCGTCGATAGAACGCGCGCTCTTCGGGCTTGCTTTTCAAGATTGTTGGAGAAAAAAATTAGCAAAATTTTATTTTTTTACATGAATTGGAGGAGTGACTTTCCTTTCTTTTTTTTGAAAATGTTGAAATTATTTCTCCCACAGCTCGGCTACCATTAATGCGTACATACAAAGTTACATACGGTTTTTATTTTATAGATGAGTGAGACTCCATCAAAATCTATCAGAGTTAATCTCAGTTTTCCTCATCATCAATTTTAAAACCCAGCTCGCCGTACTTTCTAAAACAAATATTTATCGAAAAGTATTTATATATTTTCTAATATCTTTTTGTATGTATTTTCATACTTTTTTTATTGATTTGCAATATTTTCTCAACATTTTGTATTGTGTTCTCACTTGATTATTTTGCTCTCTTAAAGCCCTTCTACATATATGCCGACGAATAACTTTGATTAGCTTGTTTCACCCCCAGAACAATTATAACAGACATATGCTATAAATTAGAATTCTTTAGTACCGAAATCAAAATAATATATAAAGGATTAATCTAAAAATGATATAATGACGCCATTTTCGCTAAATTCATGTCCGAAATCTTTTATACTTCATGTACTATAAAAGTACTAGCTGGTAAACCAGCGTCGCAAAGACGCTGAAGAGACTGCTTACGCAGTGAAACTTTGTGCCCTTCGGGCTTTCATCTTCAAAAGTATTTGATATCTCATCGCCCTACGGGCTTGTCTTTTTACAATACATAACACGTTTTTTCATCCATATCAACTCATTTATCCAATTTTAAAATGTTTCCCATATGTCTTATGTCTTAACATATCATTCCCCTTGGTCGAGTTAACCCTATTCGTACCGGGGGGGCGGATTCCGCCACTTTTTTGCAAAATTATCTGTAGTTTTAGGAATAATTATGGTACAATTCTGAAACTTA
>JAYRBV010073447.1:0-16293 GCA_036023255.1 Mitrocomella polydiademata
CTTTGCGAGTAGTCATGTTTTTGATAGAAGAATCGATTTATGCAAAAAAAGCGATGGTGAATTTTAGACGTTAATTCTCCTTTAAAAAGATTTTCAGATATATTAATCTGTGGTGTTTTAGATAAGCGACTAACAATTTTTCTGTTAAATCAATGATCGTACTATACAAAATTAAAAATCACTCCTGTCTCTTGCAGTTCTATAAAGGTTGATTCAAGTTAATCAACAATGCAAGTGAATTACATCAAACATTTCAAAATTTTAAAGCTAACCTGTTTCCAATCTCATTTGTTGCGAGGATGCGAAAAACACAAGAAGTTCCTGGCGCTAGTTTGTGGCTGTGTTTATGCTGTTTCTGTAATCCCGTGTATAGATCAGTGTACTTTTCGTCATCCTAAGAAAAAATTTCACACTGGTTTATTATATTTCCAGTCTTTCAATTTTAAATAGTTTTCTTATCTAATAGTTCAAATATATACCTTTTGTCCTTGTAAGGTGTACGATATGATTTTGGAACCTCCATCATTTGCAGGAGCCTAAACAAAGTAAATTGAAATTATATATTCATTGATTGCAACAACAGGTTTAAAACATAATTTCATAAATATATACGTTTAAAGCTCCCCCACTGCATTCCAATGTTGCAATTCAAACAATTAAAAAAGAAGAGAAAGTTGAACATTGTGCTTACATTCCATTTAAGCGTTATTGCTGTTTTAGTTTTTTGTATTACTCTGAGCATAGAAGGTTGATCAGGTTGTGTTATACATGTTGCACATGACACTGCATCAGAAAATGGGCCTCTCTTGTTATTCCAAAGGGCGCATAATCTATGAAAAAGAAACATTAATCATCCAGGGATTTTTTCAAGCATTTTCGAAACTCAATCACTTACTTATTTCTACTTCAAAGTTATCGCATTCGATTAAATGCTTGTTGAATAATTGGCTAGTATTGCGTGCGTGTAACAAAACATTATCGTTATAATGTGCATGTGTGTTTTTCAAGCAATCTAGAGAAGGTTCAATGTTAAAAGTTTTATGGCCCCTCAGCCCCCACCATGGGGGAGCTTCGGGTGATACTAATCTAAGTGTTCAGTAAACTCAATGTTAACACGAAAACGGTGGTAAAGGTTAGTGCTTGGAATAATCCCTGTCATCGTGGCCTTCCATTAATTACATTATTTTTTATCATTTGACAATATTGAAAAAAACATGGATCAATTTCAAAATTAGTGCACCGATATAATTCAAAAACACTATTTATAGTATTTTTGTAACTGATGATGGCATAAGCCGAACAGCTTTTTACTGAATAAATATTCAAACTTTTAAAACATTTATAATAAAACTATAAGTATTAGAAGAGGTTTTCATTGACAAGATATCCGTTCATCTTACCTGAAGGAATATTCTGTTCCTGGTTGGAGTTGACAAGCACGGAATGTATTAGATTGCCCACTATAAAATAAAAACGCTCAATACTACTAATGAAAAGCAAAGAAATATCTCATTTCTTGTTTCTTCTTGTTTCATTTTAATATATTTGAGGAAACATTTTTGATTTTTAAATGATGAACTGTTATCTGGTGTTACGGTATTATGGAGACATTAGTGAAAAGTTCTTGTGTTTACATTAAGGGAGAACAGAGAGCTAATTGTTTGACTTTTTTTATATGAATATAAAGTTGTTAAATAATAATTTAACATACAACATCTTGTTTATCATTTCTCTCAGACAGGTGTTGTTTTCTTATATATATAGAGACATATATGAATCATTTTTGGGAAAGAACACTCACTGTAGACAAAACCCTCCCTCACCAGGAAAAGTTTTAGAACCCTCGTTGTTTAAAGATTTTTTTCTTTCTCTTTTTGTGCAATCATTTCTAAAGGGTTATGTGGGTTACTAAAAGTGTTATATATAACAAATTATTTTTAAAACATGGTTATTTTAAGAAATTCATTTCAATTTTGTCGCATTATTAGTTAACAAAAAAACAGATTTTCTTAAAAACAATTTATGTTATATGTGGCTAGAATTGGAGGGTGTGTGCAACTGATCTAGAATTTCCCACAATATAATTCTTCAGAATCTACCACACTGTCTTAGGTATCTGTTTGAAAATCTGTCAGTTTAGCACAAGTTGAAACAGCAGACTATTTTCCATCTGCTCTTTTTGTAAACAAAATAATCTGTCTGCTTCTTTTTTTCATTCATAATCAAGTTTGTTCACCTTCTCAGGTGTGCTTACATTACAGAAATTGAAACAAACAAATCCAAGGTACCATAAAAAAATATAATAAAGAACTTTGTAGGCTGCGTTTACAGACTTTTCTCAGTAACTTCAAATTTTAATTGTACTGTAAATATTGTAAAAGGACAAACTCAAACCAGACAATAACGCCTCAATGAAAACAGAACAAATCCAAACCTGAATATTGTTTTATATTTTGTATTCCGGCTTTCAGACATCTGCAGGTCAAAAGAGCAATTATGGAGGTGGCTGTTATTTGATATACATTGTTCCCAGGTGACAATGATAGCATAAGGACTCTCTGCCATAGTCTATGTGCAATAGAAAAAATTGTTTCACATTTGAAATTAATGAAAAATGAGAAAGCAAATGCCACATAAAATTATAAGAATTTGTATTAGTGATATATTTGGAGTTAAAAAAAACGTACATTAAAAATTGATAGAACGCTCAAAATAAACTTACATTTGGTGGGACACATATTGCCAAATCTTTTTCTTCCTCCATTCCTTCGGTCTGAAGGTGATGTTCATGACCATTTTGCTCTGATATCAAGGCTGAAAATTGAACAACAGCAACATAAATTCAGCAAAACGGCAATAGAAATGTTTAGTTTTTTATCATAGCTGCAATCAGAAAAGGAAATTCACAAGCAAAGAAGCAACCCCTGCAGTTGTTGTTATGCCCTTGTATAACAAAGTGAACATTTATAGTTAGATGATGAATCCAAACGGAAGAAAAAAGTAGTTCTAACGAAAAAGTTGTTGTTCTTCTTTCAACTAAATAGATAGATACCATATAGTACACACGTTTCATTCTAGATTCATTTTTTTTGTGCATTTTTCTTGTACAGTAATGAAATTACATTAATAAAAAAGGATACAAAATGTAAAGTATTTTGTTCTATGGCATCATAAATTATAGCAAAAGTTGTTTTTCAAAACATTTAGAGGAAAGCAATATTGTAAAAACAACAACTATTCTAACAGGATAAATAGTTTAGTTTCCTTTAGACCCTTTTATTGCTTATAAGAAAAACAGAACAAAGTATTCTTATCTTAGAATTTCTTTTAAGTTTGCGTACTAGTTTTCTAAAAATAATATTGCTCAAAAACATGAAGACGCTAAGATCAAAACAATCTAATCTGTTTACGGCAACATTCAGACCAATAATTTTACAAATTTCCTAAAGTTTAAGCACTTCAACGTCAGAAAGACTCTTTCATTATGTCCTTAATGTCTATTCATTATTGTATTGAATATAAAGCATATTAAAAATTTATCTATTTTTACCGTGACTTTGCATGATGAAGTCAAGTCCTGAAGTTTTCAGCAACTTATTGTTTTTAAAGGAAATCCACGTGTAAAAACAGGAACACTATCTGAACATCAACAAATGAAGTACATCATAGAAACCAAATTCATTTTGTCTTTGTTGAAAATGTAGAGGAGCGATTAAAAAACTACTAATTATAGCGCAGTAGTAGGAAGTACCAATAATTGATAATAGCAATCAATCTGTAATCTATATAAATGACTATATGTCAGGGAGACGGATTTAAATAACACAGGTCAAAAAAAATAACTATGCAGAGTTATAGCCTGATTGCTGAATGCTTTAAGGACAAGCTGTAAAAAAATAATTTTCCAAAAAAACAAAAAAAACATTCTTTATAACACTCAAATCTCAATGTCAAAAGATCACATGATAGGTATTTGCAAATGAAATAAAAAAATTGTTGTAGAAAAAAAACACAATATTATACAAGTAAACAAAAAAGTTCTGTTATCAAAACATTTGGAAATATGTTTTGTAATGATAAAAATCTAGATTACATGATGTTTTAGATATTTCAAGGGTTCCTGGGAATACCAGCCCAGCAATCAAATTTAACTTAGAGTATTGTACTGTACTTTCAAGTAACACTTTCAAAATTGACAGAATAATTAAAGTTTGAGTAAATAAAATCTGACAAAGCAAAGTAGATTTCTCATGTCTCAATTTTCTCCAAGAAGAGACACGTACAAGCTTTCTTTCTGCTATTTTCAAGTCATTCATCATAATACATAATCAGACAAGAATGTAAACAGAATTATCAAACCCAAATGTGATCATTCAATTAATCCACAAGACAAAATGTGAATAATACACAATGTTTTCTACAGTACACCATAATATCTCAAACATATGGAGGCTGGAAATTTTTTGGTTTAAAATTTGTCACGGAGTTGTTATTCCAAAATAAAACTTCTTTTTTTTAAATAGAAAAAGAAAATTTCAACTTTTTAAAGTTCTTTGTTTCATTCATTTTTTGAAAAAAAATAAAACTATGCTTTAGGAATATTAATGCGGAGCAAAACACAAACAAAACACAACAACACTACTATACAACACAACTATTATGTAACCTAATACCATTATTCAGTCATAGATAAATATTTTCCCAAGTCATTAAAGCTAAACATTTTTCGGCATCCTTTTGATAAAAAAGATGTATTTACAATGTCAAGTATTTATACTCTACTGTATACTACTTCAATCAGTACTTGAAATAAATTTTTTTGTACTGTCGGAAAAAATGTCCGGCAGATATGAAGTTTGGTCGGACATGTCCGTTACTTATTAATAATCAGTCAGACATGACTATCAAATTTATATTTGTACAAAGTATTTACACGTATGCATAAGTATATACAAGCAAGAATTTATTTACTTATTTTGTTTGCACCCATTGTTTAGTTTATTATTTAAAAGATTTCCTTTGTTATATTCAAAAAAAGGGCTACAGTACCTTTAGTTTTTATTTCGGTTGGACAAAATTGACTATGGGTCGGACAATGTCCGATGTCCGACCGCTATTTCAAAATTTCAATCTCAAAAGCGTTGTTACATTCTGAAATGATTTCTAATTCTTACCTCCTTCATGATTATAAGCTTTCTTCTCACTGATAAACCTCCCACCGTAATCATCATGTTTGCATATACAATTATTTTTATCGCGGAGTTTTTTCTGTAGTTTTTCTCTTTTCTTATCTGCACGTTCGTTTCCTGTTTGTAGGTAAGTATTATAATTTTGATTTCCATGCATAGGACAATGTGGATTTATAAACTCTTGAATGTTATAATTATCGGGTATTAAGTTACTATTTTGCATATTCTGTGAAGATACATTCAATGAATATGTGGGATGAAAATTTTGAGGAGGCAGGGCAGGTTGGTGTTGCTGTTGCATGGGTATCCCAGTTTGATATGGTTGATGTTCATGTGGAAAAGGCACCCGAAACCAAACACCAGGCTGAATTTCAATATAAGACCCATGGTCTGCCAACATTGATGAAATAATTTCTCCAGTTGGTGGATTTATCAAATAGATCATGTTTGTTTGACCATTAATCTGGGGTTCCACAATAATGTGCAGACTCTGTTCTTGAGCCATGCCGTTGTTTCCTCTGGGACTATGACGTTGTTCTGGTGAGGGGCTGGCACTCAACGGCGACTCGCTGGGGGAGTGTTCAGAGTTGATACACATACCAAAATCCTGATGTATTTGAACAGCCATGATTTATGTATATATAAATTCTAAATAGAAAAATGTGGTATTTAATAAACTTTGAAAGAAAAATGAAGAGATTTGGCGTTGCATGTGTATTATATGAGTGCTAAATTTATTTTCACAAATCACTTTTGAAAAGTTAATTCAAACCCTGAGACAAACATTGAAACAACAACAACAACAACAACAACAAAAATAATTTCAAGCAAAAAAAATAATAGCTGATGAATCTTTTAGAAGATGACTATATGGAAAAGTAATCAAAATCACCAGGAAAGAAATACAAAACTGTGTAATATATAGCAGCCTTAATACATAATACTTGAAACTTTTGACTAATGTCATTTTTACCTACTACAACAATCGAAACCAATATTTTGCTTTATGGTGAAAAAAGAAATACTAAAGGGACGAAAAATCACAATCTAAAACTTTACATTATTACTCAAACCAACAATGCCAAGAGAAAGTTCAGATTTGTTTACACATGGCTAATTTATTCAGTTTCAAAAATACTATAAACAAAAAACAACATTTCATTTCACAAAAAAGAACCCAAGCAAAATTTACTATGTTTACACTATCTTTTACTCACATTCGATTCTAAACTTCATGGGTCAGAAACTCACAGACATATTCCACCAGTAATATGCATAAACCATGCTCTTTAGCTAATCATTAAATATTTTGCACATATCCAGAACTAATAGAGCCAATTACCAGTGCGGAAGCGAAAGAAAGTGTGTGTGTATTTTCCTTAATTACTTTGTCTTGTGTCGCTGACAAATCTCGTGGAACTTTGTATTTATTTTCGACAAGCGGAAATTAAAGTATGCGTCCGCGGATCTATACGTAGCTGGTCAGCGGTTCTGTTCGGCAATTTATACACAAAGATTGTTTACTTTTTTTTTCTTTTTTTTTCAAACTCGCGCGCGGCGGGTGGAAGCGAATGAGAGAGAATAAGCAATTTTACCAACCAGAATATACACCGAATACGTCCAATGTTTCGCATACAACATTACTTGTTAACATATTTTGAATGTCCACAACACTTTCACTATTTTATTGTAAAAATCGTGCCTCAGGAGAGAGAGAAAGCAAAGGCGTGATAGAGAACACAGCTTAAATAAGGTTCTGTACTGTAGACCGTCTGTTACGTACGAGAGAAAAACATTTTTCCTGTACTGCACGGCGGTTTGTAGTCTGATTTGCATACATTGCGGAACGGAGTTGTTTTTTATCATGGTCGTCTACGAATTAGAAGGCGGTCTTGTTATATGTACCACGCTGATGAATACGAAATTAATAAAAAATCAGAAAGCAACAGAAAGCCTTTATTTATTGTGGCATCATGGTCTGTGCTGCCATGACCCATAATAAAGGCTCTAGTTATACTATAGGATACAGTTCAAAGGCCAAAAAGTTATCAGTCGTTCTTCTGTAGAAAAGTCTCTTAAATTTGTTTGTTTGAGCGAGACAAATATCACCGGATGTCTCGTTTTCAGACATTTTTAAGAGAGTTTTGACCAGTGATAACCTTTTGCCCGATAGACAACCTCATAGTTATAATAGTCCAAAAAAAAATTGGGTCAGTCTGTATATATTTCTATAAATGCAGTTGCTACTTTTTTAACGTTTGTTTGCGCATTCACAAAACTTTGCATACCAAAGCAAAGTTTCAAGTCAAGAAATCGCTCGAGCAGACACCACGAATACCAACTTTCATGGAAATTACCAAGGGATTGCGTACGTGGCACTCAATCAAACTCCTTCTACTATAGAACTATGAAGACCTGGAATGAATTACCAAAGAATGTTACGCACGCTAATACGATCGACGACTTCAAAAATAAACTAGACGAGGCTTGCAACAATATTCCGCTGAAGTACAACCACCGAACACGGAGCGATTCGTAGAAGCAATATTTATGCCTGTGAATTGTAAATCATAAAATAATAATAATACCAAAAAGGCAACATGAGTCGTTTAAAATTCAATTCATGTTCACTTGCCAAAACCTCATAAAATAGACTGGAAGAACGAGGCATTTGATGAAATTTGCCTCGATTTTACAAACACATTTAAGAGACTTTTCTATAGAAGAACAACTGATCATGAATTGAAACACGAATTATACGATTCTGTCTTTGCTCAACGAAGTTATTTCAATCGATTTACACGGTGATATTCTATTCATTTTCTCTCACATGTTAACGAGTTTTACTTTAGCGAGTGTGACAAAAGTTTAAAAGGTTTAAAATGTCCACTTACCCCTTCACGCGGGCGTACGTTGGCCGTTTACAGTTTACGTTGGCCGTTTACAGTTTACGTGGGTCGTTTCCAAGAGAAAAGTTTTGATTCTAGAACAGATTGTACTATAGTCGCTTACTTAAAAATTTGTAGCCTGGGTAAAAAGTTTGTTAAGAGATGAGAATGATGCCTTTTTGCTCCATATTTCCCGAAAGCACGATACGCCAATATCCCGACTTCTCACCAATGAACATTGGCGTCAGATCTTTAATTCCAGTCTACTTCATTCAGTTCACAGTGGTTAAATTGTGCATCAACCTTCATAAAAATTTGTCAACTTTATTATTATTTCGCCCTTCGATCAGGGTGGTAGGTATCAAGAGGTCACCACTTTTTTCCCTGTGGTGCCGTCATGAAAACGAACAAAGAAAATAGTAGTACCTCTCCTCTCACATGCCACCAAAGTTGTTTTGAAGGAGAGAAGTGCAAGGTGCAAAGTCCGCAAACCTCTTCTTGCCAACTCGACGATGATGACAGAATCCTGACCCAACAGATGCAACCAAGGGGCGTATTTTGGACAATAGAAAACTCTCTACGGTGGAGTTTGCGAGTTTGCAAAAGTGACGAAACCTTAGTACATACAACTCTTTACCTGCCTTGTGTTGACACGTAAAATGTTTGTTCTCAATTGAAATTTTATACAGCTTTGCAGGTCAGTACTTATGCCACCATACATGAAATATTTTCTACTTTGAGTGAGTGAGCCCATCTGCGAAATATTTTTATTTCCCGGATGCAACTTATCACAGGAACAAAAAGTTGAGCACGAGAAAGAGGAAGCTTGTATAATTCTAGAGTCATTTTAGAGTCCATTTACATAAGGGTTCCTTTAATTGACATAGTTTTTATCCACTAAGATTTAGCAATTTATTTCGCGGTTAGAAGAAAAACATTTATTTTCGTGGGGATTTATCTTCGCGGTTGGAGCCAAAAAATATTTTTCGCGGACACATTTTTGCGGAATTTTGGAAATCCGCGAAATACCGCGAAAATATCTCCCCGCGAAATTTCTCACAATATACTTTCGATATCTATGCATTCATGCTACAGTTTTCTTTTGGGTCTCTTTGGATGGGATATCCATCTCTCTTTCTTTTACCTTCTCGGAAATACTCGAAGGGAAAGAGAGACGGGTGATAATCGCGCAATCTGATTATCAACTGTAAACATTGTTTTTATCAACAGCCATCTTGAATCATTTGATTTCAATATGCTATTTTCTTCTCCTTAATTGCCAGAGAGGAGTATAAAAAATGCATGGATAGCCTCTCTTAATGTTTACTACAAATGAAGTCTTCTTTTTCTACCCGATCCACTAGAGGAATAGAGCATTGGTAGTGCACTGGATACGCAGTGCAACTCGCAAAACTGTTGTTATTAACTGTTAATAGTCCAATATTTTTTTGTGACTATAGAGCTATTTATTTCGCTACCTCAAAAACTTTAAAACTTAATCTAACTTAATTGCCGACCGAATTTATCTTGCTACCCTACCCTGCTACATCTTTTTGAAGAAAATAACAAGTTTAAACCAGTTTCTTATAAACACATCCGTAGTATACTTCAAATGAATGGAAGATAAGAAGAAAATACCACAGAATATTCTAGAAATTTAGATGGTAGAAAACAAAAAAAATCGGACTCCCGTATTTCCCGATTCACCCCCGATGATCCCTTTTCAACCCACGTTTTGAATTACTTACTGAAGCGCTGTTTTTCTTTAAAAATAATGGCTCTCCTCCAAATGAAAGTCGGCAAAATGTCTTCATACGAAGAGAAAGAAAATACCTGGAAATATACCTGGAAATTTACCTTCAAATGTCTGAAATTAATACGAAAATTAATAAGCGTCCCCCCCCCCGTCTATTAAGCACCGGAGAGTATGTTAAAGTTCAATTAATAGTAACTTTTAACACTGTCAAAATATTGACACGGACAAAGTGACAGAATATGTTGTCAGCAGTAACGGTTCCGACCGGTAAAAAAAGTTTCCGGTAGGCTATTTATTTATTGATTTTCTGAGTCGAAACTTTGAACCAAATAGAATGTATTTTTAAAACCAGTCACAACAATATGAAAGTATGAAGTTTGCTAATTGAGACTATTGAATATAAAGACCAAGGTTCCCCGTAGTAAAGTCTCTTAAAAAAGTTTGGAAGAACGAAGCAGAGACAAAAAAAGTGTCTCGATTATTCCCGGCAAAAATAAGAGACTTTTGTAAAAAAGAACGATAAAGATAGATGTGTTTAAAACTTCATTCTTCAACTCGCACAAGATTTTTTGAGTGTTTCACGCCTCGTTAAGCTGATAATCAAGATTTATGGTTATTGGATTGGCTCTATTATAAGGCCGTAGGGAGCCCCCCCCCAATAATTTTTCAACAAGTAATGCTTTCTTCGAGATTCAATATATAATCGTTTCAAAAAAGTGCCTCGATTATTCCCGACAAAAATAAGAGACTTTTGTAAAGAACGATAAAGATGTTTACATTCCAGATGAACTATATGTGACATCGCTATCAATCATACTGTCTATCAATTTCTTTGCTACACGTATAAATAAATTTTTACAGAGCAGAGCGAGAGAAAATTACCCGGTAGCCAGTGATGCATAATCCAAATATTTATTCAAACAAATTTATTCAGACCAGTAACCTATAGAACACATCACACACATCAGATGGAGAGTCTTTTTAATGGTTATGTATAACTTTTGTTTGTGAATCACACTCCTCAGCAGAGGCTGACTATGTTCTAAATACGCCGCTGCAAACTTAGTACAAGAACTCTCTGAGGACGTTCAAAAGAGGCTATGTCTAAGTTTCAAATCATGTTCACTTGTCAGAACTTCATAAATTAGACTGGAAGAATGAGGCATTTGATGAAATTTGCCTCGACTTTACAAACACATTTAAGAAACTTTTCTCTAAAAGAACGATCATGAATTAAAACGCGAACTATATCAAGATAATAATTGCAACAATATTTTTACCCCAACCTCAACCGCCATCCATACTTCTTAGTCCAGTTTAAACTTGCATGGTGACCACTGAAAAGACTTTTAAATCCCAGGACATCCCAGGACATTTTACCCGTTTTTCCAGGACATTTTAAAGTAAAATCCAGGGCAAAATTGAAAAAAAAAATGAAGATTTCAGTACCAAAAATCGCAGTAAAACAGTCAAAAAAAGTTTAAAATAAAAAAAATAAATATTGAATTATCGATTCTTTTCTAAAAATTGCTGCTTTCAAACTAAATTCCAGGACATTCCAGGACAATTTCTAAAAAACAAGGAAATTCCAGGACAAAAACTAAATCCAGGACATTCCAGGACAGTGGTCTTGTATGTCATCTGTCAAAGTAACGGACAAAAATGACATTTGACCAAAAGAGTGATGGAAATTTATTAACCTTGTAGAAAAATGAAAGAACAAAAGGCCCTGGTATGAACCAGGTTGGACAGAAAAAGGTTGCTCACACACCCTGATCCTAATTGAATAAACATAGCAAATTCGCCATGTATCGGGCGGTTTTACGAATTATTTTGACCCCCCCCCCCCCCCGATCTGACCATTAAGGCACTGAGACGTTAAAACAACAGGATAAAAACCCGGTGGAAACTGAAATTGTAATACTGTTGTGTAAATAAAATATTCAATAAATACATAAATAATAACAAGTTACTGTACAGAATTACTTTTACCTTTTACTACATGTGATTGTCGAAACTCTCAAAAAACGTTCTGCTCCAAACTTTATAATGAAGACGAAGTTGTTTGTTGTATAACGCAACACGTTTCATACTACATTCATCAGGTGTATTCGTATATATATATACTAGTCTGAGGGATTTATTTCCGACATACCCACGATATGAAAAACATGTGATACGCCAAACAGTACAGAACGAAAAAAAAGCTCCCGCCCTCATCGTTAAAAAATGTTGAAATCGATTCCCTCTTTTCACTCGGAATTTCCACACCTCCTACTACACATGGTAGTTTTACACATTTGTTAATTACAGAATCAATATGTAATTCTTTCCGCGTGGGTTTTTCCCACATCACATCATTAAATTTCTTAGAAAACGTATGCTATTCTCATCTCGTGACTTTCAGTTTAAAGAAATGATAATGAAAAGAAGATAAAGATAGCTTGTCTCACTTTCCCTCGCAGAATTCGAAATAAAACGTTATTTAGACTTTCGAAGTTTACAAGCTCAAGGGACGAGCTTGGTTTTTCTTGCTTCCCGTGACGTCAATTTACAGAAGACGCTGCATTGAGTAATAAACAATTTCTTGTCTTCCACAGAAAGTGAAACGACAACACACTGCGCGCAAGAGAGATGACGAGGCCAGAGCTGGGGGCCCAAATTACTTTGTCCTTTTTGGCTCATGTCAGCGTATTTTTTGTGGCCAATCAATTTCTGAATTCATCAGGTAAGCAGGTTGCAGACAGACGGATCGATAGAACACAGAAATTTTGTTTGTTTATCGGATGTGTTTGAATGAAAATATACCTACTGTAGTCTGACTATCATTATCTTGTTATATATGGGATTCGTGTTTTTTTCGAAGAAAGCCGCTCTGCGGTTAGAATAAATTAAAGGTTAAAGAATACTACTACTACTACTACTACTACTACTACTAAAGCATTAGAACATCTAGAAACAGTCAACGAAAGATTTTTTGAAAAAGGTATTCTTATTTTTTCAAGAAGAGTGAACCTAGAACACTTGGCAGTCTTTACGGCTAGTAGGTTTTACAATAGAACATCAAATTTCCAGTGGATGGCCGATTGTATTTTATAGACCTGAAGTGGATCCGTGGCCGAGCGTTGAGCTTAGGATCGAATTGTCCGAGGTTCAACCCTGCCGCGAGGCCTTCGGTGGTGAAAATTATAGCTGTTCTATAGAGCTGAAGATTATGAAAATAAATGAACCCGTTATCCACCTTTTGTACCAGTTATGTTCCGTTCAAAACCCGTTTAGTAATGTTTCGAGCGAATACTTTCCGTAAATATAATTTAGTACCAAAATAAACGTCCGCGATTTTTGTATCTGCGCTCCTTGATGTCTAGCCTGGGTATCCATGCAACTTTTTACACTCTTTTCAAATAGTCAAGGAGAAAAAATAGCATGGTGAAATCAACTTATTGATAATAACAATGTTTACCATTGATAATTCTAAACCAATCAGATTGCGCAATATATATCAAAGGATTCACATCGTGAATCCTTGCTTAGGCCCGTCTCTCTTTCTTGTTCCGAGAAGTTAGAGACGGGTATCCCATCTACTTGATGACGGGTATCCCATCTACTTGATGACGGGTAACCCCATCTACTTGATGACGGGTATCCCATCTACTTGATGACGGGTACACGGTCGAATCAATTCCTGAATCAATTCATATTTTAGAAGTAACTCGCATTGATATATCCATCAATACAACGCAAACCACAGAATCAACAATTGGCATTATATGGAAAATCACCAACAAACTCAATCCACCTGACCTCATCAAAAATGCATACGTAAGCATCTACAGTTTAGAAGAGGAACATTTGACTTATACGTCGCCACCTTTTCGAAATGCGACCAGCGGACAATACACGTTGACCAATTTACACGCCAAGATGAAGTATAACGTGTGCGTGATAATCCGCACCAACAAAGATTCGGAAGTGAACAAATGTATCGGAGCGAAAACAGGCCGTTCCTCAGGTAAGATCAAATGATAAGTGTCTGGTCGAGTCCATCAGATACTCGTAGCCGAGTGGTTAAAGCACTGGGATTTAGATTTACCTTTGGATCAGAAAGCCAACTCCGCCGCGAAGCTTGCGTGGTATTTGTTTACACCCAAATCTAGAGTTTCCAGTTTTCCTTCTTCTTTGGACCGCTTTTAATGTTTTACCATTTCAACCAATAAATATTATCTTTGTGAATCTTTTAATATTTCATTCTCCAGGGCTGTCTCGATTAAAGCTGATGCCAACACTCTCCGAGAACGAAGGCGGTGGTCAATCTGACCTGACAGTGTTCTACGTTTTCCTGGTTATCACAGTATTCATCGGAATTGCAGCATCGTCTTACAACATGTACGTGAACGCTTTACGTGCAAAACAGATCAACGAAATCAGGTATATGGCGTTCAACGATAGCGGTAATGACGATTCGAGCGCATTCGATGTGGTGATTAAACGGTGAGTTAAGACAAACATAAGTACTTTCCCCGCCCATTTTTAACTCTTTGTTGGTACATAGGGTGTAAATTCCAAGTTGATCGATTAAAATTCGATATTTAAGTTTCTAGAGGAGGTTATAAAATCAAGACCAACAATCACAATCTTGTATTGTTTTTCAAGTAGACCATAATTATGATACGTACTGTATTCAAACGCCAATAAACGTCATCTTGATAAATACAGGATGGTAGTAGTAGTATTAGCGTAGTATATTTTATGTGGATAGCCTTACTAACCTAGAGCCTTATTTAGACGGCTTTTCGGTTCTTTCCAGAAGGGTCCACAGACAGTTTTACTGACACTGATGCAATTCACGTCCGAGTGAATTGGCGAGGTAACAGTTCCGATTAATGCAAACTAGCCTACATTTTCACTGCAATGGTTTCTTTTGAAAGCTTGTTTTTGGTGGAGCCGTTTGAAACCATTGCCACTTAAGGTATGATAATTTGATTTTCGACCAACCAACCAATCATGTGTGATCTGTATGAAATTGACAATACACGGCTTTGAAGTGTCAAGTACGCATGTATTCTGAACGTTTCCAAGCCACAGTGATACAATGTTTACAAACGGTTATACCAAATTAAACGCGTTTTCCTGTCACAGTTGCTCGAGTAGCATTAGTAACCTGAGACGTCGAAAAAAAAGAAGATGTATTGTCGAAAGTTTTGGATTTCGTGAACTAGTTATATGTGTTACAGAGGCGATCGTCACAAAATACACAAAATCACGGAAAAAAATTGAAGAAAAAAAAAATCTATAAACAATAAACATATTAACAATAAAATATTAACAAAAACAGAAGAATTTATGACGTTTTGGCACAAATTATTTAACAACTTAAAAGGAGGTCTTCTACATCGGATCTTACTCCTTTTTTCGTATCAAAACATTCTTTTTTAGTCCGGGCAAGCTGAGATTTTGCACAGATGTTCATTCGGGTATAGGGAATCATCTTGAGATATTAACGCTCAAAGTTTTAGAAAAAAATCCTCACTCAGCACTTTATGGCCGTTTTTTGCTGTTTCTTTTAATTTTTCAACGTCGATATCTCAATATGGTATTGGTTGGTTCGCGGAATTAAATCCACACGAAATGCATTTTTAAACGCAGCCTAAAACGCTCAAATTTGGAGTAGTTGACTGGAAACCCCAAATACGGGTCCACTTTTAGAAAAAAGGTGTTTCTGAAGATGAGTACTTATTAAACATTTGGGGGTTCGCGAAATTACCCCACTTATATTAAAGGTAATTGAAGTATTTCAGATTTCGGAAAATCCCGTTATTTTCTCAAGTCTGAATAAACGTTGGAGTCTGAATAAACGTTGGCATACAACTTCCACCAGGTCTTCCTGGGCAACATTATAAAATGTAATAATAATAATAATAAAAGACAAAGTTGAAATTTAAAGCTTACCATATTGTTCTGATGTCTGTTACATGTTCTCTTTTGGCCACGTTATTGACTGTCTGGCTGTTTTTCTATACATGAGTGAAATTGCTCGAAACTAAAAGTTATTACTCTAAATAAACCGCACTTTTTCTTATTGCTGTAATCTCGATAGCTCTTCTATGCTTGAGTGAGTGTGTGTAACAACTCTTCTGATCTGTGATGTCATAATTGTCTGCCTTCCAAACTTGTTTATTCCTTTGATCGGTGTAGCGTACCAGAGTAGAAAAGTGTGTCTGTGTGCTACATAAAGTTCCTGTCGAGTTGTGTTGGTTAATCTACAAAGTAAAACAAAGAATGTATCGAATTTAGAATCGATTAATTAAGTCAGCGACTTTAGGAGATGAGTTATTGGTTTGGGTGTTTTCTTCATTTCTTTTTTCTTTTTTTTAGTCGTTCTAACGTCATTTCCCGCATAAGAAACGATGTTATAAGAAACAATCTATAAAAGTGCTCCAATTTTAATGAAATTTGGCAT
>JAYRBV010073558.1:0-16283 GCA_036023255.1 Mitrocomella polydiademata
TTACACTATCATCTGACAAAATATTTTTCCAAAATTCAAACTTTCATTTTCCGAGGGGTTACAGAGCCCTTAAGTAAAAGCATGGTATTTCCTTTCATCCTGGAAAATTATATGGTTTGGTGGAAAACAATCCCGGAGTGTGAATTCCAACAAAAAAAAAATGTTTTAAAAACTTGTAGCCTCAGACATCTGCTGCCATTCTGGTAGCAGTTTACCATGGCTTACTCTTTCGGTTAAATTTTCACAATTTACCTTCAAAATCAATAATAGAAATGACTGTGTGATTATGGGATGTCGAATAAAGAGAGAAATTAAAAAATAACAGAATATTAACGTGTTTTGTTATATTGCCAGTTAAAAAGAAATGCCGAATATACCAGCAAAATTTAAAGTCACAAAAACCAGTCTCCCATAAACCAGTATGGAAAACTGAGACAGTCTAAATATTATAAGATATGGAAATCGAAGAGGGAAAAGATTCTCTTTTCTACAAACCACTCATTTTGATATATATAATAATAAACAATATACTTTATAATGTACACTCAAACATTTGCATACCTACACTTTTATTTGTAAAATTTAAAGAAACAAGCAGGATTTGCTGCTTTGAAGCTAATTCATTTTCTTCAATTCCCTAGCAGGCGTAGCTAGCACGTTATACGTGTCTTTCAAATGTGTGTTGTTAATTAAAAAGTTGATTCTAAGAGTATTAAAAAAAAGAAACTCCACAACCTGGCAAAATTAAAGCAAATCAAAATCCCAAATCCGCGATTCAAAAAACTTGACTGAAATCTTCGGCCTGACACATGTCCTCAAATCAAAACTTTCAGGTACTACTGTACTTCATGCATTTCATTCAACATATTTCGAGGGTACCCAGGTACCCAGAGGGCGAAACCATCAAAATGCCAAAGCGGAGTTAAGAGTCTAGAAGACACTCCTCCAAATCACCTTTCGAGTATTTCACCTGTTGAGTAAAAGTTAGCCTATGCTCGTTCGACCCAAAAAACTTGTTGTTAGGGACTCTGCATCGAATCCAGTCTAGTGATCATCTGACCCGTAAAAAATCCTACCATTTTAACCTGGGAAATGCAATACGCGTGTGCCAAAGTTCATAATGGCAGACATTTCATTGTTTATTATCAAATAACTCTGACGTCAGTCAGCCTTGTATTGTTTTCCTAATTATGCATTCCTCATTCTACGTGAGGAAGAAATACAGGTCGGGATAACTAGACTGGATTTGTTGCAGAGGTCCTAACAACATGTTTTTGGGCAGAACGAGCATAGGCTAAGTAAAAGTAGAAGTATCTCAATAAAAAACAAGCTACAAACTTAGCCAGTTACATTATACACATATAATAAAAATACATTATTATAATATACAAACAAAGAATCTTTACAGTATGTTAGTCTAATACCTTTTTACACTTCAAAAAAAAAATCTACTGTATACACTGAACCAACTTCGTTTTTATTTTTCACAGAATACAGAAGTTTGTAAGCATTTCTTGTAAATGTATATATGCTGGAAATACACCTTTAAAAATACCAAAAAGAATCACCACTGGAAAAATTCAAAATCAAACCCATATTTGTTGTAACCTTAAAAATTAAACATTTGATTTTCAATTTATTTTTTCGTTGGTTGTCAACACATTCAAACAATTAGAACTTCAATAAACAAAATAATGTTCAATGGTTAACAGCTGTTTTAACAGGTACCAGTAAATGAAATTAATCTGATGATTAGTTTATTCAGCCTTATAATGTAGGCCTAAACCCTTTGACTATTAATAGTACATTTTCATCAATTTTCAATTTGAATTGAAAAACAAATAGGACCCAGTGCAGAGAAAAGAACAGAGGCTGCAGTCTTATTGCTCTTATATAGACAGAGCCTTAAACAAAGGTGTACATTTTATCTAACAGAAACTGAAAAATGCAACACATATACTGTGAATTCAAATCATGGTATATATATAAAAAATTTAACGTATATACATTCCTTCTCATAAATTGTAAGTAAATTGTTGATTAATCATATTTTACGATAAAAAAATGCTTGTAAAATTGTAAAATATCTACACGTACTGTTGCTCATTTTCTGAAACATTACAATGTCATAGTTTTGTATATATATATATATATACAAAGTGTACAAAAAAAATATATTTAAAAAACATTTTTTTTTGATACACTTTGTATATATAATGTGAACATTGTTGGCACATTGTAAAGCACAATATATACATCCTGGGCAACTATCTCATTTAAAAAAAGAGATTTGAATAATGATACCCGTTCAATTTGAGCTACTGCACGTAACTTTCAAACTTGTCAAACAGACTATTGTACTTTAATGGAAGAAAGTCATTGCGGAAGAAACTTTGAATTTTGCGGAAAAACTTTTGCAGTTTATAAATTTGTTGACTGTATCAAACCCACCCACAGGAGTTACTAACTTTTGCAGTTGGTATAATTTGTTACTTTTTGCAGGAATTTATTTTTGTGATTGACAACTTTCCAAACTTTTTGCGGATTTAGCAAAAACCGCAAAAGTTTCTTGCGCAATGACTTTCTTCCATTAAGGTAGTCAATTGATCGAGCTAACTGGATTCCAGCACTGAGTAAGTCTTAAATTAAAAAAGGTGAATAAAAGAAATTGAGATTTTAAAAAGATTGTACAAATCGAAATATTGTGTATCAGGAATTTGCTTTGGATATATCCTTTGTAGAGTTTTCAACAAACACTGAACTTGTTTTTGAAACAAAAATTATGATTTTATCTTGGTTATGGTCACAGTCAATGTGTACAACTTTGAACATTCAGTACTGTAAATATATATGAACACTGTATTGTAACAAACCGTTTTCCGATCTGCAAATTAGTCTCACTTCGGTCATCCGTTTTCTGTGGCAAAGTTAACTGGTTATAATACCTCTGAGGATGTAAGACTTTAAATTAGACATTACAAGTTTTTTTTATACATAATGTGTATATACTGTACATCAACTACACTAGGGTCTGTTGTTTTTTATGTGAATGTCTTTTGAAAATTGAAAATAGTTTGTTTAGAATGTAGGGGGTTCAAAGTTTTAAACATTATAAAGAGCTGCTTTAAAAGGCTGAATCGCATCGCATCAGTTGCCACTCAAAATCCTGTATTTATCAAGAAGACCTGTATTGGCTAATACTATATCTTGATAAATACAGGATTTTGTGTAACAGTATTTTTAATTAATTATACAGTAATATATATATCAGAAATTCAAGAAGCTTAAAAAAACTTCCTACACTGAAATACCAAATAAATTGTGTGCTGACTAGGTCTAGGATATCAATCTGTATAAAAACAAACTTGCTACAATGTTGAAAGAAGCAAAAAAAGCTACCATACATAACAATTGTGAACAATTAAAATCTGAGAAAAATTCAGGTTAAAATCAATTTATATTAACATGGTTTACTCTAAAAAATTCTTTGCATTTTCAGCTCAGACATTGGGTATAAGCAGAACTGTTTGGGTCGATAAAATCTGGTTTATGAACTTCACTTTGACACCTTTGCGTTAGACTTGGTGACGGGGGTGATGAATCAAGTGTGTTGCTTTTCAGTTTCTGATCACTTTCTAATGCACATATTGAACCATCTTCTCCAATACGATAAGATACATCATCTGGATCAATCCACATAGTAAACTCTTTAGGAAGAGTATTAGTAAGATCATTAAATGACACTCCGCTCATATTTGCAGCTTTTTCAATTTCAGGATCCATGATAGTTTGAGTAATTCGAATACATCTATATCCGGATCCTTGGTTAGGCTTATTTGGAAACCAGTGATTGTCATATTTTGTGCATAACAAACTCTCTAAAGTAGTAGAGAAATGTTCTATCTTTTTTTTAGGCACAATTCCATTTCTAGAAAGAAAGTCTGTTACAAACTGAACTCCTGATTTGACCTCCTTTTCCATCTGGAAAAACAAACTGGACTGTACGATATTTCACCTTCCAGAGCAATAATTTATATCTTTGAAAACCTTCCAAACTTCTTGAGTATTAGTAGAATAATTCAATCGATGATATTTTTTATATCTAACTAACAAACTAAGATCTATGTGAATGGAAAGAAACTGTCATGCATGTAGCTACTCCATTGCATCAAACTTCAGACAAAGCCAAATTTAACACATAAACATGTATACAGTTATAACGTACATTTTTTATTATAGAGGTAATAGCACTATAAAAATAATCAAATAAACTAAAGGAGAATACGTTATCTCCTAAATAGTTAGCTCAGACAAATCTTAGTTTTCCGCCGTGTGGGGAAATAAACCATCCTGGTAATTTGACTTTGAGGGTAGTTCTGATAATAAAATGATCAGAGACAATCAAAAAGGAGAGTAGAAGGAATAAATAGAACAAATTGGAAGAGAAATCAGTCAAAACAATTTAGAAAAATATTCCAGGACTTTTTAGACTTAGACTTTATTTAGAAGAAATCAATTTAGAAACTCAAACAAAAGGCGCCTTCAAGAAGTTTTGGAACTCAAATATATTCAATCAACGTACACACACTTAGCTTTACACAAATTACCACAAATGTAACTTATTTAAATTTCCAGGACTTTTCTTTAATTTTTCTCTTTTCCAGGATTAAAACAAATTCCAGGTCTTTCCAGGACTAGTGGCCAGCCTGTATATTGTAATCATTTTCTCAAAAAATTTGCTTTTGAGAAACAATTCTAAAATTATAGGCATTATACAATCAGTATTCAATACACATTCCAGTTATTCCTTTCTCTTACCTTAGAAAACGTTTTCTAAAGTGGCGAAATCTACTTTACGAAATTTGGATTGGAAGCCAAAGACAACTTTATAGGTGTTCAATATTTTCGTGCCATGCGAGGGAGGGCTGTCATAATATCCTTGGTTATTCTAATTTTCATACTCTACGGAAATACATGCTCCTCTAGAATTAACAACAACAACACAGTTTTTGAAAAGGTCTACGAGTAGACCATGTCATATGGTTCGCCTGGAGTGGGAAAAATTTCCGCAGAAATTAACTCAAAAGTACAAAATAGAAAACTACCCAATGACTACCCAAACCCAAAAAAATTCCAGGACTTTCATTTAGTTTTTATGTTTTCCGAGATTGAGGTCTGAGATGGACTCTCCATGACTATAGTGGCCACTAATTAGTTGTTGTTTATATCTTCACATTTTCAGTGTCAGCTTGATGATACTTCTAGGCCATCTTTTAGGAAAGAAAGAAGAACTAAATGTATTTTTCATCATTTCTATAATCTTTGGGAAAAAAACACGAAAACAGAAATATATTACATCGAAAAAAGTGATTCTTTAAACTATCCAGCTGTAAATATGATTAAAAATCTTTAGACACTCTCTTTTTAGAAGAAAAGTTTGCTTCTCAAAAAAATAAATAAACAAAACGAGTCTTATTATAGAATACAACTTCACTAAGTACCACAAACATGGCAGCGCAAGGATGGTATAATTTCCAAGAAGCCAAGAAAATGTTACATTGAATTGTCTTAAAAAACTAGAGGGGAACAAAACACTTTAGCTCCCACTTTAGAGTATTATTGATTCAAATTAAAGGGAAAAAAAATTACGACGAGCATTACCAGAGACCAAAAATAAAATTGGCTTTACACATGCTTCATGTTCACGTCTCCAAAAAATGGTCATTCTAAATGCCGCATAACAGACAAAACAAATCGAAATATGAGAAAAAAAATAGAACACGAGATGAAATAATAGCACTGGCAGAGCACATGTATACCAGAGATTAAAAATAAAAGGAAGAGGGAAAATACAGCCCCTCCCGATATTCACACTTCAAAAAGTTAGGGATTCAACTGGATTCATGCGGAACATTCCATAATAAATATGCACATATTCATCAATTCAAACCAATACGTATTTTCAAAAGAATCGCATTCACGACGCGATATTGTGGTAGAAATCATATTACATCCATAACTCGCGACTTGAGGTACCATTTCATGGACTGATGAACTTTTTCGATAAAAACCCAAGGGCTTGATTTACGAGCTTGTGTTAATGTTCACTCTCTGGATCACCTGAATCATAAGAACGGCAAGCTTTTAATCGTAGTTCTACTAATCGGCTTCTGAAAAATAGAATACTGAGAAATATAACGTGTTAATAAAAAATACTGCTTTTTGAAATTCTTAAGCAAAGTCGTAAGAGGCTGAAAGCGATTTTGAATGTGTTTTTATAATGGCACATGTTGTGAGACCTTATTTGGAACAGTATCTTCTCTGAATATATATACTACATTAGAACATGGGTAATTCAATACCCCTCTTCTGAAATAGTTGTTTAAGGGTTTCGCTGCAGGTTCTCGCAAATCTGCTGAAGATGTTCAAAATTCAAATGCAGAATTGTTTGGTAGCATATACTAAATCTGACTAATAGATTTAATCCAATATAAAAAACAACACAAAATATATATTAAAAAAATAGAAGACTTACCACCTGAAGGTTCAAATAATGCGTTTGGGTCTCCTGCCATTTCTACGAGAAAATCAAAGTAACTTATATTATATCTTGATGCTTTGAGCCAATTAAAATTGTGTACGGAATCTATGAATGTTAATCGAAATTGGACGCATTCGTATAATTAATTCACATAGGAGAAACTCTTAAAAGTCTATTGGATCGTTCTCGGTGTTGCAGTAAAAATAATGATAAAAAAAATCTAAACTTTTCTTTTTTTAACAGGCTTCAATATCTGCTGTGTTCACAGATTTCTAGAACCGCGTGTTAAAATGAGAATTTTCCAGGGTTTCTAAAACGATAGAGAAATAATCGCATGTAAAAGAGAATCAACCCAACTAACCTGGTAACCCTTCCATATGAGCAAGGACAACTTGAGCGATGGCTGCCGGATTATTGTCGTCAGAAATCATATCCGCCTTAAAAAAGAAGTTGTTTATAAAAGGAAAAGAAAGGTTTGTTGTTTAATAAGATATTTACAAAAATTACGTAAACTTAGCTTTAAAGTCTTCAAAAAGAACCTTATAAGGTGTTCAAAAAATATAAAAACAGATCATGGAAATAGTCGTGAACTAGTTTTCACCTAGCCGGAAAAGCGTTCAAAAAACTTCTGCAAAGGACTACTTTTTAAAACGCTTACCTCTGGAAGGTCATCTTCAGCTCCTTCTTCGAGTTCGTTCTAAATAGGTAGAAAGGAATAAATATTAGACTCTATTAAACATTGGTGAAAAAATCACTGATATCATACAGAGTGCGCCCCAGAAAAAATCATATACAGCTTTTGTTATTGTGGAAATGAGACAGCTTGTTGAAAGTGTTGCCAGTGACCAGATCCGTAGACAATCTGCAGACCTGGCGGGACTCGAACCCGCGACGATGCCTATCACGGGGAAACTGCTCTACTACTGAGCTACCGTTCCATGTTGAACCAGTAGTTCAGCTGTCACTAGTAGAGTTGGAAGTGAGTTAACCTCTTTAACGACTGATAACTACGAGTCGTCCAACTCGCCAACTCAACAGATTGAACATACGGGAGCTTTTTGCCAGACTTCATCATTTTGACTAGTCTACCCGATATACCGTTTCGGACTTTTTTGCCCTACTCTTTTTCTGTGATATTTTTTTGTAATTTTGAAAAAGTTTTGTTGTGGAATCCTAGTATCCTAGTACCGAAACGGTATATCTGATAGACTACATTTTGACGAGATGTGTGTCTTAAAACAATGTGCTCTATTGCTGATACAGTATGCATCCCATTGCCAATACTATTTTTTTCTAGATCTCCTTCTAGCCTTGTACTACAACTTTCTCGAGATTATCATTTTCATTGTTAACTTAGCTTTTTCATGCATATTAGTCTTAACAACCAAACTCCAAGAGCTAGAATATCGCATCCTCAAGTGAATTTCTACGCAGTTTTGATGAATGTATTCTAACTCTTGGAGTTTGGTTGTCATGACAAATATGCATGAAAAAGAGGTTATCAATGAAGATGGTAATCTCGGGAAAGGTGTATGTCATTAAAAAAAGAACATAATCTACAATCTTTATTCGAAATTCAGGGGTCGAAATAACGGCCGGTCACCGGTCATGACCGGACAAGTTTTCAGGATGACCTGCCATGCCAATCTTATAGATGAAATATATTTGTCCGGTCATTTATTTTTCATGCGTCGCTTGTTGTTTATTTTTATTTACAGAAACATTATTTCACTTGTGTATATAACCATCGTTTTAGTCTTCTTCGTATAGCCTATTAATAGTAATACAAACAACTAAAGGATATGAGAGTGTTTTATTCATTCACGGTTGCTATTGTTCTAATATCTTCCTTGTTCCTATCAAATTAATATGAAATGTTAATAAACCATTTATAATAATGCCAATCATGTTACATTGTGACCCCCTCGCAAAGCATCCCAATTTTTTTTTTATATTTCGTATTCAAGATACACAAAATCTTACCTGTCGATTTGATTCCGTTTGTTCATTTCCATCCTGTCTTGGAGCAATCTGACCACTAAGAACCATGTTGCTTTCAGGTTCAGCTAAATGAGATAAAAAAAGAAAGTAATCCTCAAATTAAAAGAAATTTCAGGATACGGTTTCAACGGCCAACTTAGTTGAAATGCCATCAAATAAGTTGGAAAAACAAACGGTCCATATCTTCCTTCCCCGATTTTTTGATGGAAAAAGGAATTGAAGATTTTACGTATGCAAATGACAAAAATTTCAGCGTTGAAACTACCATATGAAATTAACGTTGGACGTCCTTAAAGTCCTGGGGAAATGTCCAAAATGCCCTGGAAAAGTTCTAAAGTGAACCGAACTGATGCAGGCCGAGAAACATTCTCAGAATGGCCACTGACATTTAAAGAGCCTCTTAACTATGAAATTAGCATTAAACTCATACCCAGATCCCTTTGATCTTCAGCTCTTTCATTTTCTGGATTCCCTTCTTCTCCTACGTTATCATCATCTTCAACTTCGTCATCCCCATTAGCAACAACAGCCTCTCTTTCTTGCTCACTTCGTTCATCTTCCTGTTGATCTCGATCACCTTCGTCTCGATCATCTTCAACGGATAAATCGATATCTAGAATATCATAAAACTCACATTCATAATCGATTTCATATACTTCAGTATTCTAGTCATTCGATTGAAAATACTCTATACTAGCTTTTTTTTCATGAAATCTCATGTCACGAACACATATTTCAAGTAAAAAAAAATTCAGTTAATTTTCTCGAAGAATTTGTATTTCTTCTCGAATTTTAATGAATACAGAAAATTACATTTACTTCATGCGCGGGAAATATTCATTTCAAATCAAGAAACTTTATGTTACGAAAGCCTATAGATTCAACGTTTAAAATGCAGCGAGTGAGTGTACAAACTAGTGTACTCTTTTTAAGCTTTAATAATGGTAATCGTAATAGACCGTTAAACATGAACAATCGTTTTATGCTGGTCAGGATTTCTTTTTGTCAATTTCAAACGAAAGAGTAGATTTTTTTCCTGACTCATCCTGTAATAAACAGATAGTGACTTACCTTGGACTTCAAGAGCTACAGATTCTGGGCCTGATGCAGTGACGTTATTTTGAACGGCTTGAGAATAAGTGTGGATAGAGGAGGGTGGAGCCGCCACTGTTGAAAACGAGGCGGGTTCTTCTTCATCCAAGTCTTCCTCGCCACTCCCTGAACTACGTACTGGCCTGGTCTCGCTAACAGAGAGTTCCACTTTCACGAATTGTCTTGCTGACTCGGTGTCATCATCATCGTCCGTAATTGCATCCACCATGACAAATGCGTTGGAAGAGCTACCGCTAACACCCGATGAATGGGAGCTATAGTGTTTGGAAATAACTGGCTCATCTTTGTCCGAAGGCGGCTCTTCATCGGCATTCTCGGGTGGGACGTCAGTTGATTCTGCAGCTGAGCTGTCATCATACATCCTGTGAAAGGAAAAGCAAGAAAGTTATCTTAACTATACAAAATAGCGTGGGTAATCTTTCACGTATGTTTTATTTCTACCAAAGAAAACTAGTACCAGTGCCAGGAAAAAATTGTGACGGTTCGCCGGTATTCAATCTCGAGATCGAGAAAATTTGCCAGTTGACGAGTTTAACCAAAAACGTACCATTTTAGGGCATATTTAGGGAAGCAAAGCTTTGTTTTCACTACTATTGATTTGTGAAATCAGGCTAAAGTTTGCAAAAGCAACAAGTAGCAGTTTAACACCGTAAAAGTAGTCAAAAATAGAATCAGAGAAGAATATAGAAGATGGATATCATCCTTACGTCGAACCATTGGCAAACGGCATCTTCGACTGCTCACTCCGCTGATGCTAAGAAAATGAACATTTTATAAAAGAAGAGAGTTCAGTAAAAAAAAAAAAAAAAATCCAAATAGAACTGAATACGATACGAGTTCTAAAAGTGTTTTATTATCAAAGAAAATGCTAAATCAGACCAACGGATTCTTCCCCATGTTTCCCTAGCAAAATAATTCTGTATAAATAGAGAAAGAAATTAACATACGTGTGGCGAATACTCTGCACCAGCTGCACCATATAACGGCCTAAAAATAAATCGATGAGAAACATTGATGTGAATTGATTCATACACATTGACAGTAGTTAAGAAAGCAGAGAACAACAACCTCTTAATTGCTAATGGGCTACGTTGTGCCATGCCTAGTCGAGACTCGACTCTTTAAGCATAGTTTTTTCGCCTCAGTTCTGTTCAACTGTAATTTTATGTTTCGGCTGAACTTAACCGAATTGAGTCGAGCGGCAATACTGTCTCCGCAAACCCTAGCTTGGCCCAGCTCGGTAAGTTTCGGCTAGTGGATATTTAAGCTGTGCAAAGCCAAGCTTAGCCTAGATGAATTCAAAAATAAGTGAGATAAGAATGTACAAGTCAAAGCGACCAACAAAAGAGGTACCTATCTAAATCTTGCATTAATTTAAAGAAAGCCAGTTCATTGAAAAGGATCTCAGACACATCAATTAAGATGTCTTCTCCGCATTCCTTGAGTTTTCTCGAGTTGAATTTCATCAGCGAGTCGCGCAAGATCGAATCCAATTGGCTATGAAAAAAACGACCAAACTGCTCTTCCTCGGACCCAGGTTCCTTTTGTTTTGCAAACTCCACGATCAGATTTCGGACCTTGTCCAGGAATTCTTGCGTGCAGGTGAGCTCGATGTTTTCATTGAGGAAAGGGATGAGATCCATCATGACAGCTTTGATCTGTTGGTCCAACTTTTGGGTATCCACCGAGGGTTGGGGCATGTCCGAGGAAGCTTCACTCGTAACATCTCCCGCCGAACTCGTGCTTACGTTGTCCATGTTCGCATTCAACCGTCTCTTGATCGTTTCGTAGGCCGCTTGCTGAGAGGCGGTCGTGTTAGGAGTAGATTCGCGAACGTCACTCGAAATCTGCTCAAACGCACGTTTGGCTTCAGCCATGTTCTGTTCATAAGTCCTCATTCTATGGAGTGCCTGGAAAATAAAATCCTTATGTTATTATCAATGGAAACTCCAGGAATTTGAATTGTCCGAAATAACGAAGGTTTGAATTAAGTAGGATTCGAATTAACAGTTAGACACTTTGAAATTAACAAAAAAGAGAGGAAGCTCAACTCAACTAACATCTTCCAAATTAATGACAGTATTGCCCAAGTCCTCTGCAGCGAAGGGGGTGTCTTGATGGGAGCCGGGCGTTGATAGATTGTCACTCGCCGAGTCGGCCAATTCCGCGTAGTCGTACATCTCGTTATTTTGGATTTGTCGCGCGAGCGCTTGCAGTGCTTGGGATTCGCCCTCGTCATCGGTTGTCGTAGCAACACTCCTCATGTCGCTGGGGGTTTGTTCGGAGGCTGACGCTATCCACTGTTTGCACGACAATGTCTCCTTAGTAAAAGCCGCACCCTTCGACGGAGAGGCTCCTGCGGCAGCGGCGGTTTCGTCAGTAAGATATCTAGTGACGAGCTCTTGTAAGGAATAGAGAGCTCGCTGCCTCAAGTAATCCGAATTTAACAGTTGCAGTTCTCGAAACAGTTCTATGAGATAGTGAGGGCGCGACTCGTTCATGGCAATCAGCGTGGCTACTTCAGAATAGATCGAGTCACGCAGAGTTTCAAACAGAGATGTACTGCTTTCATTTGGATCAGCTGTTGTCTTTGACTCCCTGAAAAATGAAAGACAGAAAGCTGTTTTATGTCCTGACAACTGAGTGGGAATTTAGGTCGAAAAGCTAATCGGGAGGCGTGTATTCACAATGAGATGGCAACCCAAATTCAACACTCTGGCGTAGTGTTACATGGTGACCACTCAAAAAAACTTTTAAATTCCAGGACATTCCACCCGTTTTTCCAGGACATTTTAAAGTAAAATCCAGGACATTCCAGGACAAAATTGAAAAAAAGAGAAAATTCCAGGACATTCCAGGACCAAAAATCGAAGCAGAGTTTTGCTAAAACAGTCAAAAAAAGTTTAAAATCAAAACAAATATTGAAATATCGATTCTTTTTTTAAAAATGCAGATTTCAAACTAAATTCCAGGACATTCCAGGACAATTTCTAAAAAACAAGGAAATTCCAGGACAGTGGTCACCATGTGTTAGCAATTCTATAGAATTGAACAGGCTACCCCGGGGGTAAATACGTTTAAACAAATAAATAAAATACCTCGGCCCTCCTTCGTTGCTGGCACCCTCCTCCTTTCCTGATTGTTTATCTTGGGATTTTGGATTCTCACCATCTATCTCTTCTTCGTTGTCGGCTTTGAAGAAGGATGGCCAGATACTTTTTTCGTTGCCGTCGTTGGATTTCGTGTCAGTGTTCTTATTCTTGCTCATTGACATCTTTGATACTGTCATTGTATTTCCTGTCAAGGTGTTCGCAAAGTTACCTATGACCAATTAAAATTGTAATCAATATACTTATTTCAAAGGTGGACCCCTCCTTTTTAAGTAATATTTGTTACTATCATGGTATTTCCTAAATTAACTGTAACCAATTAAAGAAATGGATTTTAAACACATGAAAGAGCTAACTAAGGTGTCACTCTAGACTTTTCATAAGGAAAACTAATTTTTGAAAGCGTTGAAAATGTCTGATTCAATCCAAAATCAATCCAAGCGATTAAAAAATCAACTTCAAGGGTTTTTTTATTTGTGATAAGAATAGAAATGGATAACTATACCTGATCACTTTATAAGTGAGAAAAGTAATTTTACCTTGATAAGATAACGGGTTATATTCCGAGACCTGAAGCCGATAAGGGAACATTTGTTCAATAGGGATTTCGTCTTCGTGTTGGTGCGTGAAACTTCGATCACCTACCACGCCAGGACTGGTTGGTTCCAGAATAGGATTGAAATTGAAATCTTCGGATCTGTCGTCCAGGGCGGCGGCGGCATCCCCTGAAGTTTCCCCGAACAGCGAGTACTGCTGCATCGTAGATTTAAACATGTCGTCGAAAAGTGTGGTGTCGGTCTGTGTTTCCTTTTGAAACAAGGATTTGTCAGTGCTGGTTGGTACTGGGGCGTTAGCTTGATTGACGGCACCAAAGGAGCTGAAGTGTAGGGAGGGCGGATTTGGCCAAGGGGATTGGAAGTCAGCAGCTGTTGCGGTAGGTTCCGTTCGCCGGGCAGCGGGTAGGTTCAACTTTTCAAACTGTTGGCGTAGAAACTCCATGTCGAGTTGGTGTTGCTCGATTCGTTCGTAAGTCGTTCTGAGGGCATTTAATGTCTGTTGGTAAGACTCATTATAGTTAGAACTTGTGAAGAAATCTTGGATTTCTGACAAGACGGTCGGATTCACATTGGCAGTATCAACATGTGTTGATTGGACGCTCGGTACTATGAAATTTGAAAGAAAATATAAAGAAATACAGGACTTGAAATTTCCTGAAATGATTATTAGCCTCGCATACCATGACTTGAAAGGATCAGCTAGCGAAGTTATTATTGTAACTCATAAAATTGTAACTTCTACAAACATGCAAAGACGGGCTGTTGCTTAAAATCTCAAAATGATGAAATGGTGCATTTCTTACCTTCTCTAGGCCCTTGTATTTGGTTTTGCAGCATTTGCAAGAGTGTTTGCTCATTTCTCAACAGCGAAGAGCAAATGGTAGCCAATTGAGTTTGCACTTCGCCTTCGCCTTGCTTTAGATTGGATGGGGGCAGTTCTCCTTTTAAGGATGGCTTATGGCGTGGTTGTTGAGTATGATGATTCTGCCGATTTTGTTGTTGTAGTTGTCTTCGTTTCGTGTTGTCTTGTATTAATTTGTGTGCAGGGGTCAAATTCTAAACAATGGTACAATCACCGTCACAAATTTTGAGACTTTACGTACTGCAACACACAAGAACCACACAGAATCGTAAGTTTCGTTTTTCGGGTTAAACTTGCCATTGAAAATCGTTAGCATAGTCCCTAAGCCCTTTGGAACAATCGTTTTTTGCTTCACCTTGACTTTCGTGGCAAAAAACAACAACTCTATTTTGTGTATTTAGCTCTCTGTTTCATAAATCAATGTCCACGATTGTAGTTATAAACGTATTGTTTCCAAACTCCTTGTCCAGATCCAGAAGTGTATCAGGGGTCGATAAAAGAAAACCAAAACACCCCAAATAAAAATCTCACCCCTTGTCTTGGCCTTTTCCTTGATCTTGGCGGTGAAACATCCAGTGACCAACTAACAGAACCAATACCTCGGTCTAGCAGACGAATTGAAAAATAATTATCTACACATTTTGCACAAAGAATCGCAATCTACAAAACAAGCAGCAAAATAAGCAGTAAGAGCCAGGGACTTTCCCAGACACAACAGTTACACAGCATAACGGTAACATGAAACTCAAAGCTTTCAGTATTTAACGTTTGTCAAAAAGAAAATACAAGATTTTTTTAACAGAAAATGGCATCGTTTTCAAACAATCTCATTTAAAAAACAGTTAAAGGCCAATATCGACTGGGTTTACTAGGAAACTCAATCCTTATTGGAAAAACGGTAGCAACAAGAATGGCTTGAAATAATCAATAGCATACTTTTCTTTTTGTTTCTTGGCTCTTCTTCATACTTCTTCACTTTAAACAAAGGTGGGACAATACTTTCATTAGCAGCTTCTTCTTCTTCCTCCTCCTCTACCTGGTCATACTGGCTTCCATATTCATCATCACCAACCTGTGGAGAAAAAAGGGGAAATGGTAAGGTGTTGTGCATCTCCAAGGTTTCCTCCTCTGACCACAGATACATTAGAAAATGTGGAGACTTTCTGTCATCACTTGGTGGAGTTTAGTATATCAAGTACAAAAAAAAGACTTTTTTTCTTCTTCGTTACAGTTGCTTGCAAGCTTGTAAAGATGGTTTTCCGATAAGAAACAATTTCCTTTGTACGTTATATACTGACTCCACCAAGTAATTACAGTCTCCACATCACATCATCACAGTTTTCTAATTCTTTTAAGTTGGCTTTCTCCGTAGACTGTCATCAAGTGGTATGGTTTGTATACCCCGTACGAGTTGTAAGAGTTGCATTCTAAACCTGTCTAAGTTAACAACCAGGCAGCTAAGGATAGTAAAAATATAGTTTTCCTTCATTTTTTTATATTTGATAAAAATTTGTCTAAAAATCCATAATGGCAGATTTATGGCTATAAGAAGTTTTAAGCATTTTCAACACCTCTGAATGAAATTGCAATTTCTAGACCTCATAATCCAAAAAGGGAAATAGATCACATACGGTATTTTTCATTTGCCCTAAAATAAACCTTGAATAGCTTAGAATTTTTGAAAAAAACCATGTGATCACGAAGGTCAGTGCGGCACTTTGCCCCGATCTGGGGACTCACCTACCAATCGGGGGGCTACCCCTCGATCGAGAGGTCTAAACCGCTATTGAACCCCTTGATCGAGGGATCGTTCCTTGATCAGGGGGTGTTTTTGGATAGATTTTAGGAGACCTGTTCTTGATTTGGTTTCTTGGGTCGGCAACTGAAAAGTGCACTCTAATTTTTATCCCTAGGGAATCACCAATAAATTTGGAACAAATTAATCGTTTTTAAAAAACATAATTTTTTCCGTGGGAAAAATCGATAAGGAAAGAATTTCTATTAACAGGATTGCGAGCAAGCAAATTATCCGCTTATTCATTTTTTTTACGTTAACTTTCGGTTTTAACGGGGGTTTTAAACAGTGAATTTGTTCAAAA
>JAYRBV010073780.1:0-11546 GCA_036023255.1 Mitrocomella polydiademata
CCCCCCCCCCCCCCCCCCCCCCCCCCCCCCCCCCCCCCCCCCCCCCCCCCCCCCCCCCCCCCCCCCCCCCCCCGAATTCATATTTGGTAGATGAATTTTTTGGATAAACTGTAATTTGCTTTCTTAAATTGTAAACATTAGAACCCAGGCGGTAACGCAAACTTTCTCTCAAAATAGCTTGGGGTAACAGATTCTATTTTCTGCCTGGTGTCTTTAGAGCTTGCGTGCCCAGAAGAAGAAAAATTGAATCTGTTATCATCACTTAACTTTAGAGTAGCTAAGAAACCTGGCTCTGACTCTTTCACTACCCAAAAACACACACAAAAATATAAAGTTTACAGCCAAAAATGTGAAAGAGAGCCAGGTTTCACCGCAACGACGGTTGAGTTTGAATTAAAAAATAAACAATAACCAATCAAATCAGTCGTATTGTTTACATAACATGTTTCAACAAATGAACCAATCAAACCAATCAATCAGATCAGTCGTATTGTTTACATAACATTCGAATTTAAAATAAATAAAAAAAAGACAAACATAAAGGTAGATAAAAAAGTTTTACACATAAATAGAAAAGTCAAGAAAGAGTAATATTCCCTTTTGTTTTTTTCAATAAGTAATTTGTGAAGCAGTAATCTTTGGATAAATGCACTTTTCTTATATTCCCTTGAGCTTTTGACTTTGAACATCTTCGCTTTTTATTGTTGTTTTGGTGCACTTCTCCATGGTTTAATTTTTTTCTTTACACAAATATTACACCTTTTGTTCAAAGAAAAGAGACAAAGTGTTTCTAAATATAATTTATGTTTGTGTTCAGAGTCTACTTAAAACTATATCCCCGTCTGGGGTGTAATGGGCATTCAAGTGTAATCAAGAACACATTGCGTTTACACATTACAGGGGTCGTCCAGTAGGATCGTCGCTAAAGACAAAGAAATAACAGCAATTTTGCTTGGTCTTCTAGGGGAGAGATCATACATAGAAATTGATGTCTCTTCTATTTCAGTATAGGATAGTATACACCATTTAGTACCATGTTCTATGTCAGTCAATGTCAGTTAATTTTAAAAGAGTTTTTTTGTTTGTACTGAGTACGATACAAATAGAAAGTTATTGAAGTGCTCCTGGATTTGCTTTTACCTGTTTACAAGTTACAGCCTAAATAAGATTTTAACCAAAGTCACAAAGTCACAAAGTTTAATGTTGATTTGTAATACCAGAAAAAGAGCCTCATGACTGTCTTCAAATATTTATACAGAATTGTAATTTCCTTTATAGCATGAGCGTAGTGGTGGCATTTTCAAATGTCCTTAGTGCGTTCTACTATAAAGTCATGATTACCTTGACTCTTGTTTAGAGTTTTTATATAGCATTCACGATAAATTTGGTTTTCTTTTTTCTCAACCCGGTTATGTCTGCTGTAGAACCACAGTTTTCATCATGCAGTACCTATTCTAGAAGAAATAAGCAGCATATATGCAGTCTTGTCCATTTAAGGTGAGCAATTGCTCATGCTTGTGCTCATACAACTAGATATATCCAGGGAATTCAAAAATTATTTTTCCAGGCCCTGAAACTCCTGGAAATTCATAATAACTCCTGCAAACTCCTAGAAAGTTTAAAAGAACAACACAATTTCAATTTTTTCAACTTAGCATATTGATGTATGTTTTTTTTAGTAAGGCTGTTTTAAAGCCAAAGTAAAGACCCCAAATGGCAAAATTTTGCTTGCTGCCTCTTTTACTGAATTCCCAATTCCCCAATTGATTTCCTCAACGAAACCCTGTTTGCTAATATAAAATTTTTATTGGAGCATATATCATAGATATTTTGTTTGAAAATAGCTGGAAAATTCAAAAATTCCTCCTGGAATCTCCTGAAAAATGAAATCAGGAAGACTGTGAGCACTTCGTAAAAGAAAAACAACACCTAGCATTCCACTTGTAATCGTAAGGAATGCAAAATTACAATAATCTGACAGGGCAGGGTTTTATGTATTCGTATTTTGAAGTTTTTTTTAACAAAAATACACTTAGTTTATTTCAGGATTTATAGCTATTACCATTTTAGTCTCAAAGATTGAGTTGAACATCATAGTACAAGTGACATAGGATGAGCCACCATGGTTTTGGCCTTGGTTCCAAAGGAAATTAAAAATTTTGGACCCCCTAAAATTGGCTAAAAATGCATCACACAATATAATACAGTTGATTTATCCAAATCCTCACCTCATCATTTTTAAGGACAAATCTATTATAAGAAATAGCTTTTTAAAAGATTGGAATTTTTTCAGAAGATCCAGTTCACAAACTCAATTCAAGATTGGTTTGATAGTCAGATTTTTAGAATAGGGCTAGTCATAACATTACATCTTTGCTATCTGATCTATCTTGTTGACCAAAACCAAATGGAGTGAGTTTCCAAAAGCATAATTTATAATATTTATAAATTGTAATGCCAATCATTTTTTGTATATACAATCATTTTTTTTTCTCTTTCTCTAGACTCATAAAAAACATGAATAATATTCCTGGTAACTTTGGTTATGTCCCTGGACAAGTACCCTTGCCTGGGCAGCTACCAAATATGTACAACACCAGTCCAAACCAACCCACCTATTTCAACAGAGGAATGGTTCCAGCAAATCAGATTCATTACTTTCAGCCAGGTCTTGTTAACAATTTCTTGCCCAACAATCTGTATCCCTACTCTATCAACAATCTTGTTTACCCACGATTCAATAATGCTATGCAGCCTGTACAAATACCAGTAGCTGCTATCAATCCGGTTGTATTCAATCCTTTACAAAATGCCAATTTTCAACCACCATCAAATTACAATGCGATTTTTGATGGACCGAAATCTCTATTAGCAGTCCAACAAAAAGACCCATATCGTCTAACATCCCCAGCTGAAAAGTCAAAAGGGGTTGCTGGATCTGCTGCTCTAAAGGGTTTTGCAGAAGACAAAAGAAAAGGGACAATGAAAAAAACGTTGGCTATTGGAACTGCAATTGAACCTCAACCACCACCTGATGAACCTGAACCGATCTCACCCCCACTACCAACAGAGCAGGATCCTAATTTTGCAACCGATTTGCTGTCTCCTGCAGAAAAGAGCAACAATTTTGAAGTAATCTCATTGCCAGAAATTGAAGAAAAGAAAGAAACAAAGAATTCTTATGAAATGGGACTTCTCTTAGCCCAAGAATCAAAAAAGGATAAAACTGCCAGTGAAAAACTGGACAAAGAAAAACTTGACAAAGAAAAATTAAGAGAGAGTGAAAAACTTGCCAAAGAAAAACTAGCAGACATCAATACACTGAAACAAAATTCTCAAAGTGCTGAAGTAGACAGTATAATATCAACTCTAAGAAATAACAAAACACAATATCACGATAAAAATCACAAAGAAGGGAAAAGCAACAAACACTCCAAAAGAAAACTTACACACATTAAATCGTTTACAGAGAAGGATGCAGGTGGTATTCACCAAAACAAAAGAAAAAAAAGTCTGGTGGAAGATGCTGGTGATATTGCTAAAAATGAAGAAGAGTCTAAACCCAGTCGATTAGACCCAATTATTGTTTTAACATCTGATTCAACAACTCAAAATTCTCCACTGCCTTTGGAAGTTAAAAGAAGGCCACCAAGGCGCTCAAAAGAGGCGCGAGTAAGGCGCTCAAAGGAAAAGAAGGAGAAGAAAAGAAGGTAAAAGAGTTACTTTTTGTGCTAGCCCTCAATCAATTCACATTTCCAGTGATGGCGTAGTTCTTTTACAAAGCCTTTCTTTGATTTCAAGTAATGTTTTTTCATTGTCTGATTACCAACTACTTTATTGGGAGAAATCTTTGCAGGATTTTTGTAAAAACAAAATTCCGCGAAAATTATTTCTTGCAAAAATAAATACCCGCGCAAAATAAGTATTTCTCCTGTTAATTAAAGAAGGCCTTATGTAAAAATGGACTTTAAAATGACTTTAGAATTATACAAGCCTTCCTCTTTCTTTTCTTTTTCTCAACTTTTTGTTCATGTGATATGTTACATCCGCAAAAATCAAAAATAAGCTGAAATAAAAACATTTTGCGGATAGGCTCAAGTGTGAAAATTTCTCCCCACGATTATTTTTCACAATAAAGTTGCTTGTCTGTTTTTGTGAAAGCACAGTTCTCCTCCCTACCAGTAAATAATGTAACTATTAAAAGTCAACTGAATCGAGCAAGGAACTATAATTGTGTTGGATATGGCCTGAAAGTAATGTATAACTAATTCTAGTTCAAGTGTAAATTTGAATAAACTATGATGTACCTTTCTGTGTGAAATAGTCTTAATGATTAGCACATTTTTTGTTTTAGATCTAGAGTAATTTAAAATTTCATAAAAAAACAACACTTTAAAATTACAATATTATTTAAAAACGTTTAATGGCTTGCTTGTTCCTTGTTTTTAAAAAGCTCTAAATCAAAGACACCACCAAGTATTGCAATCAGTTACTACTCGAAATCCAGTAAGGTAAGTATGCAAACTCATCAGGGGTTAACTTTTTTCGCTGTCAGTAGTTTGAGTATTCTTGGTTATTGGCACCAGGCATCTAGTGTTCACATAATTTTTTGGGCCCAAAAGCAGTCACCAACTTCCAAAAGAGCCTTTAGTATCTCCTGCTCATTTCAATTTTAAAGTGTGCTTTTATATTTGACATTGTCTTTTCTTGTGTAATCGATTAGCAACTTCCAATATTATTTAGAAGGAAACTGTTGAAGCAAAACCCGAATTGTTAAAGTTACATAGAAGATTTGAAAGACACTGTCAATCATTTCAGTCTTCAGCCAGAAGTAAGTCATTATATTTTTTCATTATTTCTTCTTGAAAGTGCAGCTTTTACTGATGCTTTTAAAATGAAATGTTCTCTATTTTTCATTTCTAGAAAAAGTGAATGAACTTATTCCTCATAACCCACAGGTTTAATGATTTTTATTTATATACTTTTTGTAAAGTTCTCCTGTTCATATAATGCCATAGAAAGTTTAGGCGTCATAATTCCTATTGGGAACTAAGTTTGATTTGTAACTGTTGATTTTAAAGGTTTGTCTATATTATAAGGTTACCAGCACAGGCTGATCTCTAATTTCATATTGTGTTGCAGTGTATACGTTTCATTTTTATATACCTTCCATTAAATCTGTTTCTTTCCAACACAAGAATGTTCAACAGTGCAACTGTCCTTCGGAAAATCGAGCAAGAGGAATTCATCACGAAAAATACCCTGGAGGTCAAATGGTAAACTCAAAATTGCTAAGAAATTATATTGTCTGTTTGTTGTTTTAGTTACTTCTAACCAAAATGTACTTTGTGCCCAGTCATCAAAATTATTAAAATAACTCTCCTTAGATTAGTTTTTGAGGGTTAGCCGGGTTATATTTATGTTGCTCAAAATTTTTACTTTCAGTACATTGATGCATGTAAGAAGTTGACAAATAATGCTGACCGTCTTTATCATTACAAAATCAAACTAGATCCTCTTCATAATTTTACGGTTAGTCCATTTGCATTCATTGCATTTTTAAAAAAAAAGCGTAATGTTTTTCCCGTTCTTACGAAAACATGTAACGAGCAGTAACCAGCCGTAACCATCAGTAACCACCAGGTAACCAGCAGTAAAAAGTTGAAATGTTTAACTAACGACCAGAATAATTAAAGTCTTGTAAAATTTTAGACTTATAATAAATCTATTAAAACTCACTTTAAGTCCCAGAAACTAAAAGTGCTCTAAATTCATTGAAAATTTGCGCACTGATAAAATTAATTGGGCTGAATACGAAAAAAATAGTTAAAGTTCAAATTTTTGCCACCTGCTGACATTATCCCCCAATTTAGTCCCAAAAACTTAAAGTGCTTTAAATTTACTGAAAATTTGCATACTGACAAAATCAAATGTGAATTCAATAGTAGCAATTAAATTCTCTAATTTTAACACCTACCAACTGTTTGGCTCAAATTAGTCCCAAATTACAAATTAAAGTGCTAGTATTTTGGGACTAAATTGGGGATAATATCAGCAGCAGATGGCAACTTAACTATTTTTTTCGTATTCAGCCTTTTTTTCGTATTCAGCCTAATTAATTTTATCAGTGTGCAAATTTTCAATGAATTTAGAGCACTTTTAGTTTCTGGGACTTAAAGTGAATTTTAATAGATTTAGAAGTCTAAAATTTTACAAGACTTTAATTTTTCTGGTATCGTTACTTAAACATTTAACTTTTTACTGGTGGTTACTGCTGATTACGGCTGGTTACGGCTAGTTACTGCTCTTTCCATCTTTTCGCAAGAACGCACTTCTGGAATATATTGTTATTGTTCTGGTGATGAAATTTTCTCTTTCTTTTTGTTAGACAAGAAGGCCAAGTGCAATATACCATGATGGAAAGGAATTTGAATTTGAAGGCTTTTCTGTATTCAGTCACGCTTCATACCATGAGGTTTATTTTGATAAATTTACTTATTTTTTCACAATTGACTGATTTGCGTGTTGAATCTTAGTAAATTGATAAAAAGTCAAAGTAGATAAGTGTTTTCTATAATGACATGCAAAACATTCCTTTACATATTCTTTTGAAATGAGATGTTTCATTGGCTTCGATACTAAAAATAATGTGCTTGTTTTATTTTTTAGTTACCGCCTTACACATTTAAGAGAAACTTGTTTGAATATACAATAACATTAGAGAAAATTTCTAGATTTCCAAAGGTAGGTTTCGAAATTAAAAAATAAAGATAATAGTTATAAATAAAATTACCAGAAGCCAGAAGCTATTTTATTAAGAAAAAATGAGATCGTATATATTTTTCTTAAAATTGACTGTATATTCGACCAGACGTTCCACTGGCCATCATCAGAGATAATGAAAGATAATACTGTTATAATTGCTATTACCAGGTTCAACATATTGCCAGTACTACTGTATCTTACAGTATGAATTTATTTAAATTTATAACATTTATATCTTGTAATTTATTTATCATGATTAACCTATTTCTGATTACCGCTATTTTTGATTTCGTAGAACTTTTGTATTAAAGACTTGGAACTTATAGAGAAATATTGGTTTAAAGATTTATTTGAATTGAATGACTGGAATTTTGAAGGTAAATCTTTCTATTTATTTTCATAGACTATAATTAATATAATTTCAAATCTTTTTTGGACAATTAAGAAGTTTTGAGTAGAATTGTAAGTGTTATGTACCCCTCTTCTAATTTGTTGTTGTGTTCAATCTTACAGAAACATGTGGTTGTCCATTACTACACTTCATGCCAAGGTTTATTTGCAAGGATACAAAAGGTAAGTTCAATTTCAATGTCTCAATATTTCACTTTTGACTTTAAGTTTTACTTTTCTTTTCTTACTATGATGTGTATTAAATATGGTTTTCTTTTTCATTATTATATTTCTCATGTAGTTAAGTTTTTGTCAGTCTATTTTCAGAAAACTTCAGATCTCTCTATCCCCCTGAAAAGGCTTTAGTCTGGCTGGAAATAAAATAATATATTAAATTCTCTCTTTTCTTGTGTAGAATCTGAAGAATGTCTCCCAATGGCTCAGTTGCTTGTCTATCTTATTGAATCTTATTCACCATTTTATGAAGTAAGTCTGTGTAAAATTGTGTAAAGTGTAAAATTTGGATTTTTGGATTTTTATCTTTTAATGATTTACCATGTAATGGATGAGTACATGAAAAATAATATACAAACTATAACACCCATCTGGGTATTTATGTGAAGTTAACAGCGAAAGTAAAGCCCAAACCAGTTCCGGTTAAACCTTAAAAAGGATAAGTATTAGTGTTAAACTCGATTATACCTTTTTGGTTGAAGAAAACTATCATTGGTAAAATCTATATGGTTTGTGTGAAAATTTCCATGGTAGCCTTTTGTTTTTCAGGACAAAGATGTTTGTAATGATTGGAAAGAATTTGATAAAATCAATAAAGGATTCATTGTTTTCAATCGTGAAAAGGTAAGGACATTGTTTATCGAAACTATCTTTGAGGAGACATTTCGCGTGGATTTAATTTAATTTCGATTTTAAATCAAACTATGTTAATCAATTCAGAAATTTGCTGGAATTGGCTCTTTTAAAGAGTTTTTCGCCAGGATTTGATTTGTTTCCTTACACAGGAAAAAAGATTGCAATTCCCCTCTCAGGAATAAGTGGAATACCACGGTGACAACATGTACACATTAAAAGACACCTTACTAAATAACCTGGAGGGGGAATAACAAATTTTTTCCTGTGTTAAGATACAACGTTTTTAAAGTATTTTATATTTCATTAGGACCTTATAAATTTAAACTTTTTTTTCTATTTTTTGACCTTATAGAAACCCAGTGCACTGAGAGTCGATCATGTGCCACGTGACAACAACACTGTAAGTTTACTGGTACCCTACAAATACGAAATCCTTCCTTTAAAAGTTTACTCTTTAAAAATGCCGTTTTTTAGTTCACCATAAGATATAGTTTACCCTATGTGAAATGCTCTCTTAAAGAACTCTGTTTCTTGCAAGGAGTTTTTTCTTGTCTCGATCTTTTTTGAATACGAATGAACTTCCTTCCATGAATGTGAAGATTTTATCCAATTTTTAGGCGAAGGAGTTCATTCACACAGCCTCGTCACCCGGAATAGAAGAAGTATCATTAAAAGAGTAAGAATCGGCCAACAACAGTTCAACAGACTTAAACAATTTGAATACTATTCCATTTTGAGCGAGCAATATTACATTATGTTATTATCATAATAATTGCTTAGCAGTGAAAGTTTTCTTAAAAAAACTTGTAATGTGTAAATCTTTTTGATGTTGCGAATTTTTAATATTTTAATCTTGTTAATTTCTTTAGTTTTAAAAGTGTAACAGACGATTTAAATAAAATCAAAAAGGTACTAAAGAACAGGTAAGTGGCTCGGGACGTTGCTTTTTTTGTGAATATATTGACTTAAAATATTCAAAGTCGTCTCAAAATTGTAGGCGTTACGAAAAGAAGAACAACCTCGTTTTGCTAACAGTAAAATCATAAAAGTAGTAAAACAAGTGCTGATAACTTTCTTTTACAGGGCAGTGCCGACAAAAGCTGACAAACAAAAACTTTATCAATTGCAGCAAAAGTTGAACGACCTTCGAGACAAAAGGTATTGCCAAACATGATTTTTTTTTTTTTCACTCTCGCCAAATATCTCGAAAATATTAAATCGCGAAAAAGAAAAACACCAAATTTTGCCCTTTTTTCAGCAATAACAATGCCAATCGCATTTATCGCAAACTGGTTTAGAAAGAATAATTTTTTTCCATAGTTTTAAAACAAAATATTTGTTGTTCTTCGTTACCAAAACAAGAGTATTTGTTTACGCTACAGTCAATTCTTTTCTATTAGGGGAGGTACGAGATTTCAAGATGTAAGCCTACCAATGGAGGGATATTACAACACAGGATTACGTTGGGATGTCTTTCAGGTTTGTTCAAACGAGTATATATAGCCTACTTGTGCTGCTTAAAAGGACTGTGTAGTTAAAGCCTCTAAAATATACCCTGCTATTTTGATCGCAATTGTGTATGAAAATGGCAGAAAACAACAACATCGTATCAAGTTCATACTCAAGTGACCAGGTGACAAACACCAAAACGGGGCTTAGTATTTTTTTGGATTTTCTGTAAAGGTGCACAATAAAGTTTTTGTGACATCCAATACTTGTAGAGAAGGCACTAAGGATAAAATTCAGTATTTGTTATGGAAATGAAAGATCTCGAGCCGATAATTCAATTCGCTGTACGGAACACTGAACTAAGGAAGTGGGGTTTCGTGTCGTTTCGTGTCGTTTTTGTAATGTCGCCATCTTTTTTTCAGCATACATCTTATCTGCATGGTTTTTGGAAGTATATCAGATTTATGTTGTGTTTGCATGTACTTGAAGAAAATATAAATTACACCTTCACTGATAAAGCGCTACTCAAGGTATCGTATGATATATCATTTTCAAGGAAACATAATCTTGACGTTTTAAAGGGAGGAAGGGAAGTATGCACTCTTCCACGGAGGTTTTCAGCCATTCTCCAGTACGGCACAAACCTGTTATACTATGACGTTGAAGCTTTAATATTCAGATTCAGGTTTCTCAAGTTATTTCTATTTTGTATGGCAATCAAGTGATTTTTAAGAATTAGGTTATAGTCAATTGTGTTGTACACCCTGTATAGTCAATATCAAGCTTCGGTGGTCTACTTGGTGAAGAAAATTTATAACAAAAGTTTTCTTCTTCTTCTAGACGGCATTGACGTTACCGAGTTATCAAGATCAATCGTCAATGGCTCTTTGCACACATAACAGTATCCATAATTTGGGCAAGAGAAGCCCTGATATCAATTCTAGTGCTACATTAACAGGGCAAGTTGGAACAAGGAAGAAAGGTAATTTTTTTTGTTACCTTTTGGTACCTAGAAGTGAATTGATTTTCACAAATAATTTCTGTATTGATCACTTGAAACTTTATTAATCAGTGTATAGTACTAACTAGAAAAAAATTTGTTCTTTTACGTTAACTTTGTTGCGATTGACGGTACTTATTATTTACTTTGATGTTTGATTTGAGATCTCTAGACCATAAAATTTCTCATTTTAATCAATTTCTACATTTGAGCGGTTCAAATCATTCATTGTCGCAGTGACACTTGAATCTTTTTAAACCAATCGAAGCCAATGTTTTGAAAAATCTAACAAATTGATTGGTTCTTTTTCGTGACAAACAGCAAAACAAAAGTAGGATCAGATCCTATTCCTTTTTTTATATCTAAAAATCCTTCTTATTTACATTTTGCTTCGAAAAAAGTCGCTTCGTACAATAAAAACGCAAATGGAAAACAGCCTTACAGATACTTAATTTCACGGATGATTTTCGACGTCAAATAATATTTTCTTGATTGAGACGTCACCTTTTTAGAAATCTCTTACCCTTTCTTTTGTAGGCGTGATGAACCTTGCCAATACAATGGTGACCTTATTGAATGAAAAAAAAGTAACGAAATCAAAGTATGAATATCTTACTTCTTTGAATTCTCATTTTTCGCGGATTGAAATTTTGCGAATTCGCAATTTACGATAGACTGCTCAATCCACGAATCGTTCCAAAATAGAAAATACTTAACTGTGAATTCCGGAAAAAGGAGCTTGAAAGTAGTAACTCTCTTATTCATTCATACATTTTTCGAAAATGTTTTTCACTTTTAAATTTCAATAATTTGCACATTCGCGAAAAACTAGAAAAAACTATTAATTTCCATTCGAATAATTATATCAGCTAATTGTGTTCATCTGAAACAATTGTTCTTTTTTAGGTGTCCACATAACGAACGTTTAGAATTTCTCGGTGATGCTCTTCTAGATTATTTGACCAGGTAAACTGTCTGGTTACCACTCTGCATTATTCTTAGGGTTATTTAACTTTTTTTTTATGAGAGTTTGTTGATGTATTTTGTTACCCGAGTAAAAAATAAAAAAATA
>JAYRBV010073891.1:0-13317 GCA_036023255.1 Mitrocomella polydiademata
ATTGACTTAGCCAGTGTGCAAATTTTCAGCAAAATACAAGCACTATTTCGTATTTTTTTGGACCCACGCCAATTTATTTTGACCCACGCCAGACTCTCCGTACACAGGTGTGAAAAGCATTGAAAGGCAAAGCGTGCTCTTACCTTAGGATATTCTGCTACCCATTACCAGTGTTTAGGCATTGAGTCGTACACCTGTCTTACATATACATTTCAAAATCTTTCGAATGAAGTTGACCTTGTTGACACGTATAGTTTCCCAGTTTCAAAATCTTTCTAATGAAGTTGACCTTTGTTGACACGTATAATTTCCCAGTTATCACAAACAAAGTTTCTAAGTTGTATTAATGCTATATTAATGTTGTGTATTATATATGTTTGAATAGTTACTGTTTGGACTTCTTTTTCCTTGTCCCTTTTCAAATTCTGATTTATAAAAGGATTATAATTAACTGCTACACGTCGGCACTTTTTCTAATCCTTTGCTTTTCCGTATAGTCAATCATCACCTCAAAAAACTGGAAATATTTGTAAACAAAAAAACCACCGCAGCGGCAAGAGTAGACTAGTTTACTAGTCTATATTATTTTAGGCCCGTCACAAACGCATACGTACGTAAACAGTATTTTAACACAAAGATGGAGAGTGTTGACCGGGTCGCGATTTTGCTAAACGGCATTTTTGTATATTTTACAGACCACGCTACTTTACGGACCCCATATTTTCGCCGTTATCCGCCGTTAAGACGCCGCTAAACCGACTAGCAAGCTAGTCTACGGCAAGAGCAAAGTGGGATGATGCGCAGACTATCCCTTTTCATGCGCCGCCCCCCCCCACCCCCTTCCATCTAGCTGTGGAAATAACTATCAAACCCGTCTAAAGGTGTTCAAGGGTTGGTCACTTGAAATATATAATAAGATATTATTCTTAGTTTTACTTGAAAACCTTACTTGATTCTCCCTTCTTTTAAAACACCCTCCACAGTGAACTTGTCTCGAGATTTAACAAAGTTGGAAGAAGGAAACTGTAACTGTAAAGACAATTTATTTTCATTCGAATTATAAAAAAAATGTCACAACGAACCTGTCCAGGTATAGGCTTCTCAGCCGCCATCCAAATATAAAAAGGCGGAAAGACGCCCCTGGAATCAAGGCTTCCTTAGTCGTAAAGAAAATGTGGAGGAGGCGGGCGCTTCTTATTAAACGTTGGGATATTTTCATGAGCGCTTATTCGATCGAGAGGGGCGGGGTTCTAAATCAAATAATCATAGAGAGACTTCCAGTCTATTTAGCCTACAGCTTATACTATAGACGTATAACTTTTGAAGTGGGAATCAACATAAAAGGATTGCGGAACGCATTAAAGTTCCTATGTTTCCTATAATTTATCACAAGGTTAAAAATATTTCTTTATTTACCTAAAGTTTCTTTTTGTCTTATGTCTCATAACAGGCGCCGTAAGTTTCCCGTTCCAACGATGACTTGAGGGGTAAGACGTCTTCATCATAGCGTTAGTAGTTCTGGAGATATATAGATGTTTGAAGTTTTGATAACGTCACAAAAGACGGGGTCAGCAGGAGGGACAGGGACTCAACATAAAAGGATTGCACGTTCATGCGAGGGGTATTAAAGCACTTAAAATAAAAATCTCGTACACGTTTAAAACTCAAGAAAAAAATCAAAGGAAAAAACACAACACCAAGGAAAACTTTCTCTCGACTTCCTTCATATTCCTAAACTTAAAGTTGTGTTAGAAGTGCCTATAAACTAGACTAAATTGTATATTTTTAAATTCGTGTAAATATTTACGTTGAAACTCTTGGAGCGCGCGGCGGACGGGCGGTCCTGATGAATACGGGCGATACGGCAAGAGTGCGCGCCACATATTTCATTGTTTAATTGTTAAACCCTTGGTTTTTTAGCCATTTCAATTGAAAACCCGGGGCATTCTTTTGAAAACAAAAAAGATTATTCACGAGCATGCGCATTAGCTAAAAGGTGGACATAGTCTCCACGCCATGTTTCTTTTCATATTCCCTCATCAAAGACTTAGTTTCTGAACGCAGTTTTACACTTAGAAAATTTTCTACAAATTTGTGGATTTGTGAGAGTTTCACTTGGAAATTCGAAGAACTTATGAATGTACATTGAGACTCTGTACGTCGAATATTTGTGTTGTATTGGTTTTTTTTACTTGATGGCTTTGTGTTTACTGTATATTTTTGGTTTTAGTGGCATGTTTTCAGTGTTTTTTTCTTGCTTTTTTTGGTGAGTTCATACAACACAACTGATAACAACGTGGTGAAGCCAAACATTTCAGTGATAAAGTAACGGTCTACGGCTAGACTAGATATCGATCGAGTGGCTGAGTTTTTAAAAACCTTTTACATTTCTGTTTTTTTGTTTTATTTAGGTTAGTGGAAACTGATTCAAGTTCTGGTAAGTTTTCAAAACTTTTTACTAGGCTGTTTTTGCAATATCTGCTTCACTCTGGATGTTTTGTACTTATTGGTTTATATTATGTTAAATCGTATAATATTTGAGTTTTGACTACTTTTATATATTTGATAACCAATAAAATGCTTCATTATCAAGACTTTCATGTTTTGATTTTGTGTTATAGTGTATGTGCTCTACTGTTGTGTGTGTTCAAATCCAGCTAATGTAATATGTCATTCACAGAATGATCAGGCAGTCAGGGGAAACTCCATGTGGGATTTCCTGAGAGAATAAAAATCCTTTCATTGGTAAAAAGCTGTTGATAATTGCTTTTTTTTAAATTACATTCTTGACAATATCTCCATTATGCATAAGAAAACAAATCTACTTTACAGATATTGTTTTTGTTGATTGAGAATACATAAAAACTGAATAATGAAGTTGTGATCTTATTTCCTACAACAAAGCCACGCTGAATCTCCTGCCGTGACTTATAAATATTTCCTATCTCAGTATGAAGCATAAACCTCACAATGTTTTATAAAGATATTAATATTGATGTGATGTTTTATATTTCCATAATGTTTCAAAAGTTTTCCATGCTATGATAATACTAACATTTATTGAGAAAATTTTAAAAGATTATTTAGGTTTTATGTAGTGTGATTTTGAACGACACTTTTCATCTGCTTCAAAATTTTGTTTCAACAATTGCATGATTTTATATTGTAACATAAATCGTGTGCACAACATTTCATAAGTAGTAAAATAATTAGTCTGCTGCATCAACACGGCTGTGCTACACCTCAAAACTCATCAAATCTCCTCAAATTTGAAAACCCCAACCAAATATCTATTACCAAGTTAGGCTTTGAGGGTAATTTGGGATTAATAGGCACAAGATTTATTTTTGAATGATTCAAAATAGACTATTGAAGAGTTCAAAAATTAATTGAGGGCCTATTAACCCCAAATTACCGAAAAAGGCATGTAATTACTGGTTAATTATATATGGTAACAAGCTGATAAAAATGAAGGAAAATAATGTTTGGGCCAAAAAAAAAATCCACAATTCTTTTTTCTTTTCAGTTTTACAAAAAAATACTTGCATTAGTATCACCCTCAGGTCCACCATGGTTGGGCCTGAGGGGCTAAAAAAATTGGTTTTTGATCGCTGGAAAATGCTACGTTTTCCTTTGAATGATTAATTTCCAATGTGCTAAAAAAAGATAAGATACAGTGGTTAGAAAGTTTTCCGGAAAAATGTTATATCACTCGAAAACATTTGTTCTTCCAGCGCGAGCTTCAATTTTTAACACACTTAATCTTTTAAAATATAAACATAATAGGTTGAAAAACCGAAAGTGATTATCAGCACGTTATCAGTGATCAGAGTTTTGATCACAATTTTTCTAAAAAATTTGATTTGCGATTTTTAATCATTCTTGATAAAATTGGTTCTCAAAACACTTAAATGGAACGCTGTTAGGGAACGTCTCAAAAATTTGTACGTATAGCCATACGGATAACATACGCATTCTATAGTTTCATACAAGTCATCTACAAATACTTTTACAATGCAATAGCTTCTATTTAGCACTCGTATATGTATACAGTCTTTTTTACTGTAAAAATCGCGTATGATAACAGGCTTGGACAGGAAGAAAAACCCATCGCACGCCAAAACTCGAATTTTCAGAATTTATGGCAAACTTGAATTTAGGTTACTTCAAAACATAGTTAAAAAATTAAGTAAAGTGTACATCAAGAAAGAACGATCGCTTTGTATTAATATCGAACGGGAGTATGGATCTTTAGATACACTAACATAAATTTACAAACCTAGATGGATAAAGATCGCAGAGAAAAGAAAAAAACACTATAACTTTGAAGCACAATTTAGGTGTGTGATTGATTGCCCGCCATGGCAAGATAATACTATTTCAGGTGTGCAGTCTATCGCACGCCTCGATCAAATTAGGCGTGCGCGTGCGATCGCACGCCATTCCTGTCCAAGCCTGGATAAGGTTGGTATGGTTTCCGCTACATTAAATTTGTATGCTTATACAAAAGCCTTTGTCACTGTATACGAAAATAAATGAATGTGTATACGAACTGTAATCATAAAAATGTATACAAAGTTTTGAGACGCTCGCCTTAAAATTAATAATTCAAAATATGTATTATAATTTTTAAATGGTTTTAATGGGAAATACCTTAATCTTTTTTCAGATCTACAAAAATGATGAGGGATATAGACATCTTAGGTGGTGTAAGTAAAATGATCTGTGTAAATTTAATCCTTGAAAATTCTGATGTATTTTTCCTTATGGAATATCATATCTGGTTAAAGACATCATGAAACTGTTTTGTAATTTGTTAAAGTGGGCGCAAAGCTTAATAAATCAGAAGTTTTAAATTGACACAATTCACACATTGATTGATTTCTTTTTCTTTTTTATAGGGTGGGGATATAAAATCCCCAGCTAAACTGCCAAAAATACCTAAGAAAACCGTCAAAGAAGAACCACAAAGCCCGGTATGTGTTATTCTTTGCAAATTATTGGTCTCTTTACTTATTCTTCTCTTTTCTTCTTGGTACTTCGGTAATTTCAATGTAAGAATTTTTTTTTAAATCAACTAAACACATAAACTAATTTATATTTAGTTAAAATCTCCAATAACCAATGGACAGACTAATGGAATATCGCCAAAGAAAGAAATATCCCCAAAGAAAGAAGTTAAAGATGAAGAGGATATACCTCTCAAAGCAGCAAGGTATACCTAAGCACTATACCAGACTACTGACATTTGCAGGGTTTACGGGGTGTTCATATGGACGATATTTCCCCGGTTGGCGAGGAAAAGAAAAATAAGTCGTTGCATTTGTTTGTGATGATTTTACATTGCATTTGCTAATAAATTTCCTCGCTTTACCGAGAAATTTGTGTTCATATGGGAAAATGAATTTCTTGCTTACCGAGATCAGACTGCCTATCGTTTGGTGAGATCTTGGTAAGCGAGGAATTGTATTTTCCCATGTGAACGCAATAACATTTAATAGTAGTTTCTTTGTAAGCCGAGATCTCGCTGTGAATGGCGCAAAAACTTTTTCCTGCTAACAGAGGAATTATTCACTCACGTGAACACTCCCTTTTAAAAGTCTAAATAGTAATAATGATGATTTAATGTCTGTTTGATGTTAGATACAATTATGATCAGGCTCGTTCGGCATAAATAGGGTCTGACCGTTAAATGCTGCCCTCCCAAAATCTAATCTTTTTTCAGGAAAATGCCTATATGTTGTATTGTAGCTGTTAAAGAAAAATATATACAACCTGACTGGCAATGCTGAAGGCCTCCTTGCTTTAGATATTATGGTTCAATTGTTTTGATTTTTCTAATCATTTAATTATTTTGTTAGTGTGAAAACTGAATCAAGAAAACGGAAAAAAGAAAACGAAGAAGAAGATTTTAAAGATGTTAAAAAGAAGAAGAAAAAGAAATCTAAGGATAAGAAGAAAGAAAAGGCTGGTGTTAAGCAGGAAAATCCAAAGAAAAAAGTGGTATAAATATATTTTCATCAGAACTTGTTTTGTTTGTTTGTGGAAGAAAAATGAATGATCATACACCAGACGTTGAGTCATCCTGAACTGAAATTGATTATTGAAAAATTGTTTCTTCTAGAAAAAGGAAGAGGAAGTAGAAGAAGTATGGAGATGGTGGGAAGAAAAACCTCATCCTGAAGGAATCAAATGGAAGACATTAGAGCATCAAGTAAGACTTTCTCTTGGTAACGTGAGATTTAAAAAAATTTACTTTAAAAACTTGGAATTTATTATTTTAATATGATGTTGATGTACTTTTTTAGGGCCCATTTTTCCCTCCAGCATATGAAAAGTTGCCGAAAAATGTAAAATTTTATTATGATGGTGAGTGTATAATTATACAGACTTGATTGATTAAGGGTTTGATTGTGAACTTTTGCAATTAAAGTTTTTACAAAAAAATTGTGTTCCAAATTATCATGACATTTGGTTTTTATTATTACTTAGGTGAAGTAATGCAACTAAGCGAGGCTACTGAGGAAATTGCAACCTTTTATGCAAAAATGCTTGAACATGACTATACAAAGAAAGATATGTTTAACGACAACTTCTTTGAAGATTGGAGGAAGGAAATGACAAATGAAGAACGAAAAAAAATAAAGAAATTAGAATTATGTAACTTCAATGAAATGACAGAATTCTTCAAAGTGGTATGTTTAGTTTCAGTACATGCCTACGAAAACAGATTGCAGGCCTTCACAGGAATAAAATGCCTGGTTACATAAAAAAAAATTTAGGCGTGCGATGATTGCACACCTGATAACAAGTATGGCCTGGATTGAGCCAAGAAAACAAAATTTTATCAGAATCTCAAATTTAAGGTTTTGATTAGAATTAGAATTTTCGAATTTCTTATTGAAGATTCTTTCTATTTTAAGCAAACTGAAGCTCGTAAAAACAAAACAAAGGAGGAAAAAAAGGAACAAAAGGAACAAAATGCAAAGATTGCTGAAGAATATGGTGTTTGTTTGATGGATGGACACAAACAGAAAGTTGGTAACTTCAGGATTGAACCTCCTGGTCTGTTTCGTGGTCGTGGTGATCATCCAAAACAAGGGAAACTTAAGAAGAGGGTGTCTGCTAAAGATGTCATCATTAATATTGGAAAGTAAGAATTTTCCTTAAAGATGATGTAGAAACAAAGGTTATCAACATCTAATTTAACTCGTGTAAGACAAAATTATAATAAATTCAACAAACAGATTGGTTGAGACGTCAGCTTTAGAGTGCAATTAGTCTTTAAAATTACACGTTATAATGTAATTTTACTCATTTTAATTGCACTCCAAAATATACGATTATTAGTAATAAGTAGATTCAAAGAGTCAACAAGTACTTGTGTATTTTTCAATATACCAATTTATCTATGTTTTTTATATAGAGGAGCAACTGTTCCAAGCCCTCCTGAAGGTAAAAAGTGGAAAGCAGTTCAACATGATGCATCGGTTAGTTTAACAAAACTTTTGAAAGTAATTTTTAAAATCAATTATGATATGCTAAGATGTTCAATGGAAAATTTAAATTTTAGGTCAGTTGGTTAGCTTGTTGGACAGAAAACATAACTGGTGGTAATAAATATGTCATGTTGAATGCTGCAACTAGGTTAAAGGGAGAAAAAGATTGGCAAAAATATGAAACTGCTAGAAAACTTAAAGGGCTAGTTGGCAAGATTCGAAATGAATATAAAGCTGATTGGAAATCTAAGGAGATGCGTCTTCGCCAACGTGGTGTGGCTATGTATTTCATTGACAAACTTGCTCTCAGGGCTGGTCATGAGAAGGAAGAGGGCGAAAGTGCAGACACTGTTGGTTGTTGTTCTCTCCGTGTGGAACATATAAGTAAGCATTCTTACTTGAAGCCTTACAGTTTTTTTTTAGCAAGGAAATAATATGTTAACAAAACACGAATCCCAGACGCCATAAATCCTTTAAAATATGTTATTGTGTATGAAAAAGCCTTACAGTACAGTTATCCCTTATTGGTAGAAATTTTTAATATTTGAAAGAAAGAAGAAGAAAATTAACTCTTTCTTTTATTTAATTTAAAAATGCAAATATCAGGGAAAATATCCCCACCAAACGTCTTGCCATTAAGGTATATCAGATATATTATGGAATTAGTTTGAGACCTTCGCCAGTTCTCAAGGATATAGAACTTATAGAACTATATGATCTGCTTCCAACCGACATTTGATAAATAAAGAGTACCATAAACAGATATTTAATGCTGGGATTCTTTTGTTTACACAGCGCTACATGCAGAAAAAGATGGTCAAGAAAATGTAGTTGAGTTTGATTTCCTTGGTAAAGATTCCATTAGATATACAAATAACGTACCAGTGGAAAAAAGGGTAAAAATATAATTTAATTTTTAAGATAACTTTGTGTAAGATATATCTGTTAGTAGTACTATTTCTAGTTTTTATGGTTTTTCTAGTATTTCTAATTTTTTTATAGGTCTTCAAAAATTTGGAAATTTTCAAACAAAACAAACAACCAGGAGACGACTTGTTTGATCGACTGTCAGTAAGTTGATGTTAAAATACAATTCTCTACTGTAATTTCAGCTAATTCTTTTTCATGGCAGAATCTGCGAAACATGTTGTGATAACAGACACATATATGTTTTATCTATTCTCGAAAGGAAATAAGTTAATTCTTAAAACGGATTTGAGGCTGAGTGGTTAAGGCGCTAAGCTTAGGATTGAAAGGTCTTGGGTCCAACCCTGTGGGGGACTTTCAGTGGTGAAAATTCAGAGTTCAAGGTTTGATTGGTTCACACTGTAATAGCCAGTCTTCATACGGTTTTTATTTGGAAACAACTAGAAATTGGGTTGGTTGTTTTCCCCAGACCATTCTGTAAAAGGATTTCTACTTTCTTTTAGACCACTAGTTTGAACAAATTTCTTGGTGAACAAATGCCTGGTTTAACAGCTAAATGTTTCAGGACATACAATGCCAGTAACACACTACAACAACAGCTGGATACGTTGACTGAACCAAAAGCAAATGTTACCGCAAAATTCCTCCAATACAACAGAGCTAATCGAGCAGTAGCCATTCTTTGTAACCATCAACGTGCTGCTCCAAAAACCTTTGACCAACAAATGACAAACTTGATAAATAAGGTATATTTAATTGTGTTTAAAACTTCAAGGGTTATACTGGGAGTAAAATAGATTTTTGGCCAAGGAATAAAATGTATTCATGCTTTTCTTGAAAGGTTCAGTAGCCTAATATAGCATCTATATTCTCAACACAACTTGAAATATGTTTTGGGAAATTCACTTTGTATTTTATTTTTTTTATCTATTTTTTAGCTGAAAGACAAGAAACATGCAATCAAAACGGTGAAAAAAGAAATAAAGGAGAATAAAAAAGAGTACCACAACAAAGGGAAGAGTGAAAGGGTGAAAAATATAATCGAAAAGAAAAAGAAACAACTAGAACGTTTAGAAGAACAATACTTTAAGTTAGAAGTTAGCATGACAGACAAGGTATGAGACAAGTCTATTTTCGGTACATTCTCCATAACAATTAAATATTTTTTCCCTTCTCAAATATTCTTCAGAGAATTCCTAACCAAGATTGGCTTTAAAATGCAAAAATATTGATGTTTTACGATCGTTTCACTATCTTTCCGACTTTTTTTTTATCGCCGGGTTCATGTCTAAAATGTTGTAACTTTACTTCTCTTTGTGTAGGAAGAAAACAAAGAAATTGCTCTTGGTACTTCTAAACTGAACTATTTGGATCCTCGTATATCTATTGCATGGTGAGTAGTTGTGCTCGTACAGATTGTGAAGAAATTATTTTGATTTCTATTGTTTTAGTAGTTTTTAACACCCTGTATTATGGAGATTTTCTCTTGATGAGCTATAGAGGTATGAAGAAAAACATGATATGGACACAAGTAGAACTATAATATACAAAAGTGAATAGGTTTTTAATGTGGTTTGTATTGCTTTTCTAGGTGCAAGAAACACAAAGTCCCTATCGAGAAGATTTACAACAAAACTCAACGGGACAAATTTCAATGGGCCGTCGATATGACAGACGAAACTTTTGTATTTTAGACACGCAACCAACCTTTAAAAACATGTTTTAAAGACTTTTAATGATTTTATGAAGCCTTTTTTGTACGCATTTTCATTGTTATCTTTCTGGCATACAAATTAATTACTTTCAAAAAAAAAAATTATTATCGTTTTCTTCAAAAATAATTTAGGCATCCAAATACGTTTTTACGAAATTGCAATGCTCCAAAGACAACACATGCAATTTCAAATCTTCTTTTTAAGGTGCTATAAAGTCAAATATCTAAAGAAAATCAAAGGGAAACTCGTGAATGCCACGAAAAACACAATATTTTAAATGAATCTTATGAACGACGAAGTTTGCCTTTTAGACTCTATAAACGTTTATTCAACGACAACAGTTTTTATCACTAAGGTTTTCTTGTCCATTTTTCATCGCCATTATTATGTTCCCTTAGAAAGAATTAGGTGTAAGGTTTAAACATCGTTAAATCTTGTTCTTGGCGTGTTGAGAGAGTAAACGAGAAAATTTTAGTTACTGGGTTTACATTAACCGAAGCCAACTCGTAATTGCTTTTGATTTATATGAAATTTATAGTTTTTAAAAAAAACAAAGCTAAGTTATTGAATTAGGCATTTTAAAACGAATTTATTTACCACCTTTCCAGAGGAAATGTATGTTAGTCTCGGTTTACAGTCAATTTTTGTGCCTGATTAATAATGAAATGTATATGAAAATTAATGTGTTTTCTTTTCCCTTCCTTTGTTAAGGAAGCCGGCCTAGGGAACCTCGCTCGCTCACAGGGCTATAAACTGAGTTTGGAACCTTCATCGAACAGGGCAAGTTATTTTGTCAACCTGTTGCGAATGTTTTGCTATCTGAACTATTTTCCTATTACTTCGAGACCAGAAAGTTCCACCTAAAAAAAAACTCGAAATGTTTGCGTTTGGTGGTTTTTGGTTAAAATTTCGCGGAAAGGAAAAACAATTCAAAATCCCTAATTCAAAACTATGATCAGCCAAAAAAAAATTTTTTTGGCTTAAAAGTCTTTCGCGTTTAAGAAATCCTGGTGTTAGCGGAAAAAACTTTCGCGCTTGACTGATTTGAAACTTGCAAAGGCATAAACTTTCGTGAAAATAGGCAAAAATACTATATTCTAATTTGCTGTAGCTTTTACCCTACCGTACGCTTTACCATGGACTCCTCCCTCCTTTTAGTCTATGCTCGTTCGGCCCAACCCTCCTTTGGAATGTACCTTGACATCATTGATTTTCGCGAGTTAAAATATTTGAGATATAGCGAACATGCTGGCCAGTATGTAAAAATAACTTCAAAAACCAGGTATTTATCTTAAAAACTTAATTTTACCAATTTGTTGCTTTTGGATATTTCGCGAATTGGTCTTCAAAAAAATTTCGAGAGTACGGGCAAAATTCGCTGTTACAAGGTGCGCGTGTGTGTACTCTATCTTAGAGAAGACTTAGGAATCATCATTTAGTCTAAAATTGATCTCATATTTCAACAGCATTCAATCAATACTAAGGAATATTAATAGGTCTGAAAGCTCGTGAAATAAGAATAGCAAAAATAAAAGAAACTCAAAAACTGCGATATCTTACTAATCGTGGTTAGGGTTTATCGGACTAATTTTGTCTTATTCGTCAATAATATTTATTCCTTTAAAATTTCAAGTATTACATAAACCTATATCCCAGGTCATTTTACATATACGCCGTTTTTATTTCAAATTTATTGAGCAACTAGTATGCAATTTGAGCACCATGCAAACAGATTGATGCTTTTTGTTATTCCGGCATTTTTTACACTGGGATCATTTCTATATCAGTATATCAAAACACCTTTGCTTTGGGATTGTGGCAACCCCGAAAGGCTTTTGCTTAAATCTTTAATAAATATAGAGGTTTTATCTCAAAAAAATAATTTCGTCTTGTGCCTATGTAAATATTGCTGAAAGGTAATTATTGGGTCCCAAATAAACTAGATTTTGAAAATTTCGTGTGACATTTTGTGTAATTAATTTAGGTAATATAGACCAAGGATCAAATGTCATGCGAGAAATTTTCAAGTTCCACTTTTATTTTTGTACTCTCGCTGCCCCAATTATTTACGAGTAGTTTGTAGTAATCGTGACAATAAAGAGCGAGACAATCTGTCCCGCCTCCAGGTTAGAAGAAAACAGTATCGAAAAGTGACTGGTGGTTTATACCACAAATTATGTATACCTAGGTTTCCTTCTATATATATATGTAATCCTTCGAAACTTTTATCAAGATGGCTGTTTCTGTGGAAGAAGCTAAGGCTGATTACCTAGGTGAGTAATATTTGTTTTAACTCGTTTAGCAACGGACTGTACAGTAGAGATACCTAACCTTTACTTTATTTTAAAGGAAAACAATTCTATTATGATTCATAGTTTCCCTCAGTAAAAATAAATTAATTTTCTAATTATATTATACAATATAAATCTTTCAAGAATCTATAAAAAAATCCAAGTATCTCAACAGATTATCCTTCAACAATGTAACTTGTGTATCTTGTAAATCCTTCAATCTTAAATTATGTTATACAGAATGTAAACAAAAGGAAGAGGGGTTTGTAGTTACAACCAAACCAAATGTCTAGAGAACTCAGTTAACAACTTTTTATCCAGACAAAAAAGTCTTGGTTAATTTTCATACTTCCTTTTGCCGTTGTTATTCATTTTGGAAAGGTTGTGAACTTTTAAAACAGACAGACAGAGAAACCAAGACCTAACTTTTTGGCAGTAGAAAAAAATATGTGTATTGTTTATGTTACCCAGGCCAGGTGAGTACTAGGACTTATGGCAGTGATATCACTGATGTGGGCCTGCATTGTGGAATGTGCACCTCATATTTCAAGGCAATGGTCTGATAATTAACCGACTGATTCACCCTGCAAGAGTTTTTGTCGCAGGCAACTGCGGTTACTATTATTATTACTATTTTCACCAAGGCGAGTGTCATTACATTAGTGTAACAACAATCACCACCACGATTCGAACTTGCACCATCTATCACCCTTGTATTACCAGGCTGCCATGAAATTAATACCAGCGCACTTAATATTTTGGCTTCCAGGAGCTGCGTCCTTTTTCAAAGGGGTGCTTAAAATTTGCAGTTACTATTATTATTACTATTTTCACCAAGGCGAGTGTCATTACATTAGTGTAACAACAATCACCACCACGATTCGA
>JAYRBV010074002.1:0-16260 GCA_036023255.1 Mitrocomella polydiademata
TGGAAATGTTCGTATAGGGCTAGGGCCAGAGCCACGGTGGAACCAGTAGACGATAGATGGAAAGCTTGGGATGTTAACACTAAAGCTTCTCTGGGTAATTCTTGCCAATCGTTGAACGATCTGTCTGGTGGCGAAATAGAGGCTACTGTAGCACCCTTTTTTGCTTTTTCTTTTCCTTTTCCGAAAACGTTGGTGAGGAGAAGGTGAAAGATTAGGAATCGTTGTAAGAACATGATGATTTTAAGCCGATGATGATAAAAACGAGGATCAACCAGCGTGCAACACAGAAAGAGGAGGAAACCAGCGTGCGTTGTTGGTTTATATAGTCCTGGGGGTTTCCCCAGGCTAGGGTGATAGCCCGGGGAAACCCCGTCTAATACAGGAAAAACATACCAGGAAAACCCCGCCTAGCCTGAAGCTTAGCGTACGCGCAAGGCTAAACTCGGCTAGCGAAAACATGGCGGATAAGCTATGATGCGAGCTCCGCCGAGTCGAAGGGTGGATAGACAGGCGGATCAACAATTAACTATTGTTAGTGCCTAACACCGATAAACGCCCTAAAATAGCATCTTTTTCCCCATCAAAACCTCAGTAATAGAAAAAATTTCACCTAGCGAAAAGGCCGCGATCCCGGTTTAGTGACGACTGTGCTTGCATGTAAAACTTTTTATAGTCACGTTGATTGGAGGAGTATTTGAGACTCCACCGTTGGAGTATATCCATCCACCGTTGGAGTATATCCCGGTTGTAGGTGATGCAAGAGGATGTATCCCGGGATTTTTGTGTATCAGTCGTTTGTTTATAATTATGTACAATTAATTCTCCTCTTGGTGATGTAGATTTTACTTTCCGATGTGTGTCAATGTCTCTATAAAATATTTTAAATGACGAGCAATGATAAATTCAAGGTTTCGCCCCTGGGGTTAGTTCATCTTTCATCTTCACAAGGAGTGGGTGGGAGGGGAGGGGCTTGGTCTTTTGTATGTGGATATCCAATGTTTTATGAGGTTTTGACAAGTGAACACGAATTGAAACTTGGACACCCTCGTTAATATGCCCTGGTTATCAACAGTGCTTCTGTGGCCTCTCAGATATGTTTTGAATTTACATTTGAATCTTTTAAATCTTCTTCTTTTTTAATTTAAAAAAGGGTTTTTTAGATGGACTATGCTTTGAGGGTGTCTTTATCTTTGTTGACTATGTTTTGGTCAGCTGGGTTGTGTTATGCGGCACACGGTAAACAGTAGAAAAAAGATAAATGCATTGTTGTTCACATGGCTCCCTATTGATGTCAAAATGACTGCCAGAATGTGAGAGAGACATTAAAAATGATGAAATATGCAAACCGCAAAAAAAAAAAATCATCCTTATTTTAATATATGAGATTATACTTTCCTTTTATTCAACATTCCTCAATTTAATCATAACATTGTAAAGGCTTGTGTAGCCTATCGATCAAAATGGCGACTTAATGTCCTTTTAATTCTCATTCTCCCAGCCTCCGTGAATGTCCCAAGCTAGTGAGTGTTGTTCGGTTTGTTGATTTGTTTTCCAGATGACGTCGTCAATCAAAACTTTGGGAAATCGATTGAGCATAAAAGTGGACAATATTCCCACCGAATGGGGGAGACGGGGGAGAACATTATGTGAGAGTGTGAGAGAGAATGTTCGTTGATCACACCCTCCACCATTGGTTGTTTTCTTGCCATATCTGTATTTAAAGATGTTTCCTTTTTGTTGTGTGTGAGAGTGCGAGAGCCTTGTCTTGTATCAAGATCTAGGTGACATATCCGAGTATACATATAACAAGATATTTTGTTGTTGTTTATTTACATTGGAATAAAGAATTATTGGTCATTTTAACCATGTTGTCATTGTGTTGATGTGTGCAGTTATATTGACATCGTCATCATCGTATCACACACATAAAACCAAACTACCATGTTCTATCTTAAAATTACGTACGTACGTACGCGCGCGCGCATCAACTATGTGTCAATATAACGCTTTGACCGTCTGCCGCGTTGCTACATGATGATCGAGAATTTTAAAAACACGGCGTTTGTTGGCTTGTTGTGATTGGGCTTTATTATTCTTGTTAAGTGTGTGTGTTTTTATGTGTGTATGTGTCGTTTGAGAGAGAACTAAAAGTCGTATCACATCATATCTATATTTTCTCGATAATATTCGTAAAAGAGGATACACGGGTGGGAAGGAATTCTGCTACAGTATGGCAAAGTTTGTTTGCTTTTTATGCCAGAATTGTTAAACATGGTAAACTGTAACGTAATATCCGAGAATGCTGATAGCTCGTTTTGATAAATTATTTGTGATGAAGTATTTCTTGCCTTATAGTGTGTTCTTGAAAATGTAAATTTTCGTTTTTTTTATTTAGTCAGAATTGTAAAATATTTAAACTTCAACGTAATTATTGAGTTTATTGAAAAATGTTATTTTCAAGTATTGCTTGTGTTTTTTACAGATTTTTGTTGTTTTATTTCAACATAAATGTCGCAAATAAATGTAAGCATGTAAACTAATTGATTGAGTTGAATTCTAGCTCGGGTGTGTTGCTGCATTCCTTGTCTTGGAGTTTTTGACAGTGCAGATGGTTGACTGTTTAGATAGTATATTCATGCGAAAGTATATGGACTCGTAGTTTTGTTTGTTTAATTTATATCTTTCTTTAGTACAAAAGTCTCTTATTTTTGTCGGGAATAATCGAGGCTTTTGTCTCTGCTTCGTTCTTCCAAACTTTTTTAAGAGACTTTTTACTACTAGGTGTTTTTTTTATATTGTCCCATGGACATTCTCTTTGGTTTCGACTTTTTTGTTTTTGTATAAATGTATATCTGGTATTAATAAAGTCTTGGCTGGTTGATTGTTTAGTCTTGTTACCTGGCATGTTATTGTCACTGTGTCACCATTATCACTAAATCAAATTATAAGTTGAAATCCAACAAGAAAAAAGGCCACAACACAACAAATGATCGATCAAATATCAAAATTTGAATTTTATTTGAAAGGTCACAGAAATTATGCATTTTATTTGAAACGGCACCTATTACGTTTGGTGCCATTTTATCCATAAAAGTACACTGGTCCATTTTGTTTCAGAAATGTTCTGTCAACTTGCTTTACAGCTAGTGAAAACAGTGAGTTCGCATGTATACCTTAATTACCTACCTTTGTGTATGACGTCATAATGACGTCACACAACAGGGTGCCCAGGCAATAACCATTCATACAAACCACCCCAATTACCGACCAGGTAAATTTAGTCCACTCTATTAATTTTTGAATAGCTTAAGAACTTTGAGGAATGCCGCTGCAATTATGTGTAGTCTATTATAAGTGTACGCTTGACATGCAAAATTTGATGCTCGTTAGATGTTGCCATTTCGCCATTAATATGTTTGTAATTACACTATTTAGTAGTTGATGACATTCGTCATACGATTATTATTAGATGAGAGCGTGAACGTTTCGTTTTTGTTTTGTTTTGTTTTGTGTGTTTTATTGTCATGTCCTTAACTGATGAAACACACTGACTGACAAGGAGGGTATGTTCTGTGTACATGTATGAAAGTAGAACTTTTGTAGTAGGGTATCTTTGGATGGTTAAAATTTTGTTATTTAGTATTTTATATGTTCGGTTAAACTGTGCTTTAAATTGTCCAGTTTTTATGAAGTGATCAAACTATAAAAAAAATGGTGTTATTATACGAACGTGCCAATTTCCAAAGAATCTGACATCTACACACTTAGTATAAATTATATGTATCTTTGGGTAAACTGCATAATGTATCTTAGTCTGACTATGTATCCTATGTTGTTTGAGTTGTAAAAAAAATACACTGTTATTCAAACGTGCCAACTTTTCTGTGTTTAGTATACAAATAGTAGGGTGAATGCCATGTTTTTTTTTGTTTTATTTGATGACATCAATTTACAATGACATGATCATGGACATTTTTATGTGTCATTGAGATCGTCAAGAAAAACGAACGATGGTGTCCAAGAAAATGACATAGTAATAACGAAATAAGATTATCTCTCTCTCTCTTATTTCTTTATCATATATTTGCGATTCAAAGCGATTTTTTTTCTGTTTTATTTTCGATACAAGCAAAAAGGGGGAAAGGATGACGCGAAATATTTAGTGACGTCATCTATTGTTATTCCTGGCAGGGCACAGTATGATGGCGAAGCTACTTGAAATTGGTGGCATTTTTTTCGTGTGTGTTGTTTCTGTGTTGAATATTAAAACAACAGTAAGGTGTTTTTTTTCTCTGAGGTGGAATTGTGTGGGTTTATGTGAAGTTATTTTTCTTTTTGGTCGAATATTTTTTCTCACATTATTTGTTTCTGTCTGAAGCAGTGTTGGATGGGAGCTTTGTATCATACTCTATGCATTTTGACTCCATTTTTTGCATTGCGTTGGGGTGGTATTTATTATCGTAATATCGCTTAGTAAAAGTCACTTATATAAAAAACATACTTTCAAAGAATCTTGTTCTCGTTTTTATAATGCAAGCGATAAATCATTTAATTCAGTTAAGTAATAAAATAAATCGCTGGAGAGAGACTGTCGCTTTAAATTTATTTTAGATTTTTTTATAAGGGTCTATAAGGGTCACTTTTATACCAGATGTTGTATTTTTATGATATTCACGTCGCTTGACCTCGAGTCGAAACTACTTAGTTTCGATAAATATCTATTGTTCTCTGGGTGTCAAACTTAATTTTTGCCACCCAGAGAACAATAGATTTCTTTCGAAACTGATTAGTTTCTTCTCCAAGTCGAGCGACGTGAATATCATGAATTCTTTAGTACGAATCTGAAACTTTTATTGCTTCGAATTTTGACATTCTGCTCCAAGTAGTTAACATGCCAAACTAAATAACTTTGTTTCGTTATTGGTTTTGAAGAAAGTATAATTCTGTAAAATTTGTGGCTTGAAAATTGTAATTCAGCTGTCGTTGCAAAACTCCTTACAACTTTAAACAGTGTGTCGCTTATACTAGTTTGGGTTTTTTTTCAAACAAAGAACATTTGCATTATTGATATTTAGCATGGTCCGGCTAGAAATCTCGTCCCCTACAGTAATTACCTGTTGCTAAAGAGCTTGGGTATTTTGTAATCAAAACTTTTTAAATTAGGTATAAAAAAGAAAAAAAAATCTGAGAGTATGAACAAAAAATTATAGATTACGAAATTATTATACATTTTTTTCGCTCTTTGACGTCAACCATGTTTGCTTCCTCGGCATAGGTTACACGGGACTTAAAGAAATAGCCACTTTTAAATCAAGAACCATTTGGTATATGCAATGTTAGTTGTTAGAAGTATTACTGGGACATTCTGCAGTGTTAGTGTGGTTTATGGCCACTTATAAATTAAGAACAATTCTTTGTGTGAAAAGTCTGTTAGTATAAACACGTGATGGTATATGCAATGTGGTTGTCAGACGTTTTACTGGGACATTCTGCAGTGTTAGTGTATTTCACGTTGAAGAATATAATAATAATAAGTAAAAAAGAAGAATACTTTCTCTAAAAATTATTATTTACAAAAAGGTAATTCTCTATCGGTACCGTTGTTTTTTTGTCTTTGTTTGTAGCGTAACTAACGTCCATCTTTTTTCTTTTTTTCGTCGTTTCATAAAATATGCTGCAAGTTTTATTATAAAGCGATATTTTTCTTTTAAGAGAGAAATTGACAAGACAATCACCGATCCCATAAATTGGATAGTTTTAATCCTATGTATCCCAACGCAACCTTAAGTACAATCACATTCCTAATCTCCTTACAACAATGCCATCTAATCTATCAAAATCATATCAACTTAATGGCCATAAAGCAAACAATTCAAAAAAGGAGTCTAACCCCCCTGGTGTATCCAACATTTTCAGCGCTTGTTTGCCTCTAGACACTTATACGAAGCCGGAGGTATATTTGGACATCAAGATATCGACCGTTATTATCAAGATAATGCCCTGATTTTCTTTTTATTGACTACTTTAATCAATAAAATATCAGAGCAATTTTACTTGGTCTACCAAGTTTGAATGTATGTGTTGTGTGTTGTCAGTCGTTGCTGTTGTGTTTGGTTGTTTGTTCAGTTCTATAGGTTTTGATGAGGACTTTGAGCTCTAATAATGTTTTGCTCTTTCCATAGGATTGAACGTTTGTTTTCTTTTTGCAGAAACTCTACCAGGATGTAAAATTATTCTGACAGGGGTTTTGTGTAGTATATCATTTCAAGATTGATCTGTTTACATTTCAGATTTTCCCCACGGTGAGATCAGCTTTCAGTTTCTGATGATGATGAGAGCAAATTTGATCGAGGCACACAACAATTTTATTGTCCTGTTTCTTTCTTTGATTCTTTCTTTGTTTGTTGCGAATTGTCAAGTTTATGCACCATCAAGACTGCATTTGTATGAACTATAAAAGTAATTTCTAAAACTTCGGTACTATTTTTTTTAAAGAAATGAGTAAATGTTTTTTGCTACGCACTTGTTGTTTTTTGTATACAAGAACTGTCCTAGATGGAATGCGAATGCATAGGGAACGTTTTGAAAACTATGTTTGTGTGTGAAGTAAGTTGTGTTTCGAAGTGTTATTTCTTAAGAGAATGCTCATCTGACAGAATATAAACACCAAGGTTTCCCGTAGGAAAGTCTCTTAAAAACGTTTGGAAAAACGAACCAGAGACAAAATAGTGTCTCGATTATTCCCGGCAAAAACACGAGACTCTGCTAGTTCAGGACGTTTTTTATTAGCTATTTTTGTCGTATGTAAATGTCTGGGTACCAATGTAGTCTGATTTGCATACTTTGTTAAAACGGAATTGTCTTTACACAAATGTGTTTTTGTTAAATGTCTGCAAATTAGACTATAGCATCAATGCCACCGGACGACCAGACTAACTTCTCGCTCTATGTCCGAATCTTGTTGTCCTTGTTGTGCGACAAGTGTCCGAATTTAATCTCGTTTTCATTAACACTAAGAGGGTGTCTAAGTTTCAATTCACGTTCACTTGTCAAAACCTCATAAAATAGACTGAAAGAACGAGGCATCTGATGAAATTTACCTCGATTTTACAAACACATTAAAGAGGCTTTTCTATAAAAGAACGACTGATCATGAATTGAAACGCAAACTTTATGCTAAGTAATAACCTCCTCACCCCTCTCTATTTTCTTGCAACATTTTGTTTCAAAGTCTTTTAATTGTGGCAATGAAAGTGTTTATTTTCATTGACATCTGTGCCTGGATGTCAGAAGAACGTCCTGTAAATGTTTTATGTTTGTACTTGTTGGAAATAAGATCTCTAGAGGGCTGTCAACGAAATTGATGAGGCACTTCGCATTTTCTTGCTGTCATTTTTAGTGATTTTAGCCATATTTACATTAATAGTTTTATTATTACTATCAAGAGAGCCATTAAATAGCAATGGACAGGCTCTTTTGAAATGTTTACCGGTTACGCGGTGGGGAATTTTAGTTTATCATGTGTGACCACATACGATTATTTTTTTCAAGTAGCCATGTTGTTTTTGAGGGAAAGGTAAATAAAGATACTGCTCAACATTTCATATGCATATGGGAACGTATGTGTTTGTGTAAAGATTTGCAACGTGCGAGTAATGAGCTAGTTCATAGTGTGTGTATATACTGTAAAACTAACCTGCCTCTTTTCCGAATAATTTCTAGTACCGGAGATTTAAAACTTGGCGTTGTGCCTCACCAAGAAGATATTTTACAATTGGTAAGTTGAAATTTTGAAGTAAAAAATATATGTCCAAAATATTTACTCCCAATACATTTTTCTCCGGCAACAGGATTCATTTTTAGACTGTTTACCTTTCGTTGTTTTGGATCCTTGATTCTATTTCGATGCAAGTCAATTTCCTCTTTCCTTTTTTACTGCCGTTCTATATTTTTTTGGAAACGAGGATGGTTTCTACATGCTAGTGCTAGATATTATTATTTGGAACACACTGTATTAACAATGACATCTATTGTGCAGTGTTTTATTCACAATAACAAAGGCTGCAATTATTTCTAGGGTACTGTCACAGGAAAGAATTTGCAATTCCCCTCCACCAGAGTATTTAATTGTGTTTTTAAATGTAAAGGGACACGTTACCACACTCTGGTATTCAACTAATAACCTGGAGGGGAATCGCAAGTTTTTCCTGTTTATGTATACGTTAATTTCTTTTAAAATAAAGAGTGTATTCTAAAGAATCCACAGCTCTCTTTGTTTCTCGCCCTTTTTTTTTCTATCTTTGTACCTCTCTCATAGGTCTACCAAGAATACATTTATGATGGCTTGCAACAAGAACATAACAACAACAACAATAACAACAACAATGAAATAACAATAAAACACAGACCAGAAAGACACTCAGCCTCCGCCGCCATGCCGCAACCCAGTATCAATAAATGGTCCGCGCCGCTGGCACCACGTAAATCGTTGACTATAGAAAATAACAATGGCGGGCTGCCCGGTACTTCCGTTGGTCCCATAACGCATGGTGCTGGTGGGGGAAGCGGTAGCTCCGACACATCGGGTAAAAAGTATGATCCGTGTGTTGGTTTCTTCGCCGGGGCCGCTATGATGAAGCCGGACAATAAACAAAGTAGATCGAACTCCATAACAAGTTCAGGGTCCAACACACCTAATAGGACGGGCAAGAGTTCCGGGAAAGCCACGCCGAAACGGTCGAGTTCTGGCTCTGCTAGTTTTGATCCCTGTGTTTCGTTTATCGCCGGTAAACCCAAGGTCAACGTTCAAGAAGAAATCCCAAAAGAGAACAATAATGAAATTCTGGGAATACCTCCGTACAAACTGCAGAACGCTTTACGAAAAGAACAAGGCAGGAAAGGATATTCGGTAGGAACCAGGCTAGCGCCGAAGCAAATAACCGGTGTGTCGAAGCCTGGCGCAGTCAGTAATATAGCTGGATTATTTGCGAGCGGGAACTGGGATGAACTGTCAAATAGTAGTATAAATAATCGTAAGAAATCAGCGACCAGTGTTTTGAGAGATGACTTCCAAATGATGAAGTCTGTGCACAAACGGTCCAAGGACGAATCGAATGACGAGAACTTGGCCATGAAATTTCATTTAAACGTTAGCGTTGACCCCAAAAACAGGACTTCAGATTCGAATGAGAACGACGCGAATCGAGTACATTTCGATCGCAACAGTCCCTTGCACCATTCAGCTCGATACCAACGGAGCCTTTCCTCGAACACTTCACAAGCCACGCTGGTTGAGAGTAGACATTTACGCCCGAAAGAGGGCGTCTCCGCCCTTGTTACAAATACAATTGTTTTGAATGGGGGACCCGGTAAAGCTTTGTCTCCAGTCACGTACCGTAAGCGGAATCTATTAGGGCGGGGCGGACGGAAAGTTTCCGTTTCTTCGTCGGTCGAGAACTCTGAAGAAGAGGACTCGCACGCGGAGTCTGGAGACGAGAATGAACTTAGTAACTGGAAGGGGCGTAGAATCTCTTACCTCGCCGCCACCAATAAAAAGACTGAAAAGGCGACGAGTATAAACGACGATAAATCTGTTGACACTGAGGCCGACGACGAGGATAGTGACGCTACGGCAAGTCCGACGGTAAATATTGTTATTATGTTGCCTACAAGATACCTTGTGTATCTTCCACGTGAACAAAAGAAAGTTGGGATGTGCGAAGCGAGTAAATGTTTTACTTCTACAGGAAGATTGTCATCTTCCAAATACAGACATGATCCGAAATGCCAACGTTTTGATTTCAGATTTAGGCCGCATTTCGCTGCATAAAAGTACATTAAATTGTTTGAACTACGAACTTTGAACTATTATTTCGCCTGGAGATCATGTCTGTCAAAACCTCTATTGTAGAGGTGCTCTCTTTTTCTACTTCAATTCCAAACGAATTTGGCGGCTGGTTTCTGTATTTTAATTGACACTAACAAAATTTCACTTCTCCTACGTTTAAATGACTTCGTTAATTTTCGCTAGTAAATATCCAATGTTCATTATTTTGATCAGTCTCCCAGTAATTTCCTTCAAAGATTCGTTAAGATGTAAATTCTAACCTGAAGACTTAGCTCTTCTTCTACTAACCAATTCTTTCTTATATTTTTTCGTAGACTAACCCACGTATAAAATTGATTGGCCAAAAGTCTGTGGATGAAGGAGAGACGAAACCAGTACGTATTGATCTAAATCATAGTGGACAGCGTACAAACTTTTAAAATCATACCACAGTCTTCTCCGTAAGAAAAAACTAACGAGCGCAATAAAATGCGCTCGCAATGTAGTTTATGTTTTTTGCGAGCGCAAAAAAACATTGATTTGCGAAAAACATCGTTTTGCGAGCGCATTAAAATGCGCACAGAAAACCCTTAAAATTGTATTAGCGAGCGTGTGTGCGAGCGCATCGCTTTACGGAGAAGACTGATACCAAACAGCATACCAACATGCTCTGAAATCGTAAGCATTCACTGATGAAAATGTTTCCCTTTGGAAAGTGTTACTAAAACATTAATTTTGAGACTAATTTGAATTTTGTCTTCTATAGATTATCAAGGAAGGTCCTCTTAATCGAAAACTGGAAAAGTCTCTGGACTCTAGGAAGGTGAGTAATCAAAGCGATCGAAGTTGTTCCACTCATTCTTCGTGTGTTCATTACTGTTGTGTAAAGGCCGGTTTCCACTAGGCGTACTTGTTTATGAAGCAGCGAACTTTTGTGGTGTAAATATTGCTTGATATCTTACAGTTGAGTGTTTTTAGCGCGCGCGCAAGTGGAAGCCTGCCTTAATTTCTCATCGAATCTTTCATTTGTAGAAGGCGAGTGCTCGCACGTGGAAGCCTATGTATGCTGTTTTGAAAGGACATCGTTTGTTTTGTTATAAAAATTCGGGAGACGGGGACGACGATATCATCCAGCCCATTCCAATCCGCGGTGCCATCATCGAAATCGCAAGTGATTACGGGAAAAGGAGGCATGTCTTCAGGCTTGTCACATCACACGGCAACGAATATCTCTTTCAGGTATAGGGAATAAACATCATCATTATCTAATAACTAGCTGGTAAACCAGCGTCGCAAGGACGCTGAAGAGACAACTTACGCATAAAACTAATGCAAACATTTACACCCAGAAAAGTATTTCAATGATAAGCCGAATTTTTTAAATTTTGAAATATTCACTAAAGATTTCTTAAACGTGTTTCATATTAACTGCCATAAGTTTTCCGTTACAATGAGGGGTCAAACGTCTTCATAGCATTAGTATTTCTCGAGATATAGATGTTTTAAGATTTTATGACGTCGCAAAAAAGTAAATGGTTACCGGTAAAAAGTAAAATACCCAAAAACCATGTTGGATTTGTCAGAAATTTGATCATCATGGTCTAATTGGTCCCATGTGTCAAAAAAATGTCAAAACGTCACTAATTAAGTTCATCTTTACAATTTAAAGATATAAAAATTGACATTTTATACTATCGTGTTTTATCTACAATAAAATTGTCTAGTAACGGCGGATCATTATCCTAGTATGATGATATTTTAGTATAGCTTATGTAGATAGAGCCTTATCAGAGAGGCAAAGGGCCAAATTCAGGTAGTGTATATATACCAACCTGTATAGAATTGGAACCAAGACTCGATCATCGGGTCACCAGAACCTCGAGAAACCGTTGGTTATCCAATCAGCTAAGAGAAATGTTCATCTGACAGAATATAAAAAACATCAGCGTTTCCCGTAGTAAAGTCTCTTAAAGAAGTTTGGAAGAACGAAGACGAGACAAAAAAGTGCCTCGATTATTCCCGACAAAAATAAGAGATTTTGTACTAAAAGCACGATAAAAATATGAGTATGAAGATATTAAATGCTTAATGTTTTATGTTTTTTTCTTCAGTCGGAAGATACGGCATCGATGATGAGTTGGGTGAGCACGTTGAGGGAAGCAAATCCGGATAAAGAGGTTTGATTGTTTGCTCGTGTATTTTATGATATCGTATATACTCTGTGTTAATGCTCGCGAAAATTAACGATGTTTTTAAGGTAGTAGCTTCAAACCAAGCACTCAACGGACTAACATTTCTAAGGAACACGAACCAAGTAGTTTGAGAGGAAACATCAAACATTATTTTCTGGGTGCGGCATTTTTATAGCTACTTTAAGTTGATTAATTTTCGCGTGGATTAAATTTCTCAGATTTAGGGGGGTTCCACAAAATTAAATCCACGCAAAAAAATCTGAAATTTGGCTGCCCGCGAAATTAAATCCACGCGAAATATTTCAAAAACCAGAAGTATATTTAGTGTGAAACCCTCTTTTATGATGTTACATTAATTATACCCATCCGCCAAATTAATTAAATCCACGCCAAAGATCGTCGTCATCTTATGCATATCTTTATGAATTCTTATTTTCCTCTATTTTCAGAGTTTACTGAAGACATCACAACAATTAAAGCAAGAACGAAACGAAGAAGATGGCAACGTGAAAGCACCCAAGGATAAAAAAGGACTTTCAATACGCAGAAGTATGTTTCGTTCATGTTTTTGTGTAATTACAGTGGTTTTCCTTTTCACTAGAAATTGTACCTGTTTTGTGTGTGGGTCACCCTGTACAGTGTGTCCGCGACTGAATCGAAAGCTTTAAACTGGAAACAATATGACATCCTGAAAATTAATGACCTCAGGATTAAGTTTTCAAAGTGTAATAGAATTTAGTTGCGTCTATTCTCTGCACTTTTATTGTTTTTTTAAGTTGTACAGCACTTAAGGTATTTCCTTTGTGGGTTTCTAATTTTACCGTACACCCATTTTGACGTGAACATTGTCGCCATTTTGACGTGAACATTGTCGCCTTTTTGACGTGTATATTTTCGCCATTTTGACTGCGTGGCAAACACAAATTTAAGAAAGTTTAAATTTAATAATGTAGTTCAATTTTTATTTAATTTTTCCTCGATGTAGACTATTTTATAGTATCTTAAAATCTGTATATACTTACAATAATTGCCGCCCGGAATCACGGAGTTAAATCCGACGTAAAGCTGGACTGCCCTAATTCCCGTGCGCCCCGCCCCGCCCCGCCCCCGCGACAAATAAAAAAAAGTCTACCCTCAATGGTGCTGGCTAACTTATATTTCACAATAATTTTTTCTTCTCTTTTTTTATAGCGTACAACTTGGGTTTCCGCTCGAGTAAAAAAGGTCGCTCCAACTCCAACACGCCGAAACCACCGAAGGTCGTCGAACCGGCAGCGCCTGGCAAGACTTTCGGTATTCCGTTGATGAGATGTCCAGCAGCAAAACACACTGAGGTAGGTAGCCGAGATACTAGACTAGCTTGCTAGCCTGTTGTTATGCCTTATCTGTGTACATAACACTGTTACTAAACTGACCTGTAAATAGTACGGCACGGGAAAAGATCCCAACCAGGTTATCACTCTCCATCTTTGTTGTTAAATATCGTACGCGCGTTATATAGAAGTTTTCGACCATGATTAAAAGAAAGACCTTAACTAGTCTACCGAGATACCCACTCTCATATCATGTCTCTTCATTGTGTTGTCTGACGCATTATACTTAAGCCAAATAGTTTTCCGATGAAATATTTTCGCGAATCGAGGTCCCTAATATTACGAGTTTGCTGAACACCATCACAATTTAGAGATAGAAATTAAGGTCGCGGAAGACATTTTTTGCGATTTAAGCTTTATTTAAAGTTCAAAATTTAGCCGAAATACAGTCTTTCTTAGGGGTATTTCCAGGATTGTTTTCTCTGCAGATGGTTAGTGGAAGGCTAGTCGAAATATCAGAATAATATAAATGAAATCGCTTCTGGTTATCTTTTATTTATAATCAAGTTGATGTTTAAACATACATTATTCTTGCTATTCATTCTAGAAAGTTCCATTGCTAGTCGAACACTGTTGCAACGTCATTGAAGAGAAAGGTGCTGATGTTGTGGGGATTTACAGGTATGTGTACATATCATACCAATTCTATACAGTAAATCTTCAACTAGCACAGGCCCACTCATAATTTATCGTATTGAAACTTAAGTAAATTGACCAAAGTCAAGGACGACCGGCACGACCCAAAGGCTCCCTTTTCATATTCTACCACATTGCAGTAAGATTGTGAGCGAGTCTCAAGCCTGGTTTTTAAACCCCACACGCTTGCACCGGTGCCGAATTACTGAGTACTTAACAAGGAGTTAATGAGAATACTTTTACAGTCTTTTGTTATGAGTAAGCCAGAGATTAAACCCACGACTTTGTGTACGGCAAGAGAGGGTGATACCACTATACAACCGTCGTGAAACTTTGATTCGATCAAGGCGGGGGGGGGGTCAAAGTTAGTTTTTAAAAGGTTTTAGTGACTGTCATCAAATACCTCTTTCTGCCAATTATAGATTTTATTCTGTCAACGTAAAGACAGAACTCTGATTCAGTTGATTATATATATACGCCCTATATTGATACTAGTAACTGAAGAGTTAAATAATCACAAAATGAAACATGGGATAACTTAACTACGTATTTTTTTGTGTGTATTTTGTTTACAGGATCCCAGGCAACGCTGCTACCATTCAAGGATTACGTAATGAATTGGATGCTAAAAACCCAGAGGACATTCAATGGAGTGACGAGGTAAAGCCAAAACGAATGCTCTTTTTTTTGGTTTCTGTTCTCTTGTGTACCAGTTTTACAAAATGTATGTTTGCTATGAAATAATAGTCTACCTGATATACCGTTTCGGGCTTTTTTGCCCTACTCTTGGTCTATCGGCATTGGTTTCAGACCTAAACGGTATATCTGCTAGACTATGGAAATGATTATTTTCAATCATCGTTATTCCCTCTAAAATACAATTAATTCTTTTTCCCCATTTAGAAATGGCAAGAGGTTCATAATATCAGTAGTTTATTGAAATCCTTCCTTCGCCAACTCGACGATCCAATTGTCCCGACTAGTAAGTTTTTATACCGTAAATACTCGATTTAGCGCCTCCTTCCCCTCCCCCGTCATAATTTAGCACAACTATCGATTGAACCCCCCCCCCCCCTTCATAAAAAGCGCCCGGACCCTAAATTTCAGATAAAACTCTATCTAAACGTGTCTCTTTCGTCTCCTAGGTATGTACACGAAATTTATCACGGTAAATCGTTTTCAAGACCAACGCGATCGTTTAAAATCCATCAAACATTTGACGCGAAGTCTACCAGAATATCATTTTGAGACGTTACAATACTTAGTGAAACACTTGAAAGTTATTGTTGAACACTCGGAAAATAATAAGGTAAGCTTTTTTTGACAGCTTAAAACTGTGATCCGTGACTTTCAACCTTGTAAGTGCGTCTTGCTATCGAAAATATCTTAAAATGCATTTGAGGAAAGTTTGTAACAGGCGTCGTACAGGCACCCTGTATCAGGAGAAAATCGAAAGTACAGAAATATAGACGGGTTGCGTGTGACATCATTTGTTTATTTTCGAGGGAACAAATCCTGAGAACGATATAGGTAAAAAATACACGGGTTTAGGTAAAGAGATGTTTGATTGTTTATTTACGAGAAAAAGCTGGTCAATTGAAACTCAGATATGTTACACTATATTATGTGGACCAAATATCGAAATTTGAGAAAGTTGGGATGATCCGTTTAGGAAATATGGCGAGAAACACTTGCTTTGTTTTTGCGCTAAAAATGTAATCATTGCAACCCGTCTATTGGAAATACAAATTAATGTTTTTTCCTGACATTCTCCTTATTTTTTCCTTTACATTCGAACACGTTTAGATGGATTTGAAGAACCTGGTCACGTTATTTGGACCGAACATTGTCAAGTCTGATGAAGTATCCTCGCTTGTTCAAGATATGGCTGACCAATGCAAGATAATAGAGACACTCATTAAACAGGTAGAGCTCCATCTAAAACGATTCGATGTTTTTGCGGAACGTACGCGGAGCGAGCGAAGCGAGCGAGCGAAGTTAAGCCTCTTTTCTCAAAATGCGCGTAAAAAAAAGTATATAAATTTGTACTATACAGGTGGTAAATTTTCAGAATCTGCGTGCGGTTTTGGACCAATATCGACTTTGCTTTCTCAGGCTATTTCATGTATCTTTTCATGTCTACTTTGATAACGTTCCTCAAAATATTATTTCGGTCGCATTTCGGCTGCAAAAAGACGTCAATAAAAAAGAAACGTTAAAAGAATCAAGAAGA
>JAYRBV010074113.1:0-18109 GCA_036023255.1 Mitrocomella polydiademata
GTCTGGAAAGGCCAACGAGATAAAATAATTTGTGACCAAAAGGCATGCCTTTGAATTCGATCCATTAAATACGTCTAAGTTTGATAAGAAAGCAGAATGTACTTTTTAAAACACTTTGAAATGAAAATGTATCGTTGTTTGGTTGGTTGACTTTGAGAGTATTAATAGTGTCAATAAAAAGTAAGTAAGGCGTTGCTTTACAAAGCAGTAAATCGTGCCAGGAGGGTACGAAGGTTTTGTGGATAAAAATCATGTTGAAATTCTAGATTTTGAGTGCTCTCATAGGCAATCCAGGGGCCTTAATTTTGAAAGTATCATGTCCTATTTTAGTCTGATTCGGCAGACCTTGATACCGTTTTCGCAATGTATGCAAATCAGACTAGTCCTATTTTCGTCTCGGCTGTCCTAACTCTGTCCCGAGACAAAAGTTGAATTCAGTTCAACTTTCCCAGGATATGACAGGACAGGACGGATGATTAGCCAATCAAAATGGCGAGAACGGTTTTTTTTTATTGTTTAAAGCGAACCAATCAGATTTCAGTATAGCATTATGTCCTGTCCTGTCATGTTGATGAGGTTGTCTATCGGGCACAAGGTTATTATCACTGGTCAAAACTCTCTTAAAAATGTCTGAAAAAACGAGACATCCGGTGATATTTGTCTCGTCCAAACAAACAAATTTAAGAGACTTTTCTATAGAAGAACGACTGATAACTTTTTGGCCGTTGAACTGTATCTGATGTCCAAAATGCAAAACAAGTGGAAATCTACCTTAAGAGCAAGAAATCCAGAACTTATTCAAGAAAAAGGAAATCGTTTTTACATTCCTCTGAGTGGAAACCAGGTCATACAAAAACTGAATAGATATTTTAATAAACACTTTCCTGGGTCATATTCAGATTATGAATTAATACCTGTCGTTAAATTAAAACATATCAACAGTTTTTTTTTATATACAAATATCATTCATATACCATGTTAGTTGAATTTGATCAATAGTCTCATAAGATAAGACTGGCCAGTGAGGTGAAAAGCAGAAATGGATTTATACGTTTATTCGGTGTTTTACCAAGAAATCAGGCGGTAGTTTGTTGAGAATAGAATCATGTCGAGACTAATACCTATATGTATTATGATGTTTTATGAGTTTCGAATCTTAAAATCAGAGAGAAATATTATTAGTAGATATTAAGTAATATAAGTAAAGTAAAAATTAGTCTACCCCCGATATACCGTTTCAAGCTATTTTTGCCCTACCCTACTCTCGGTCTATCGGCATTGGTCTAGGTCCATGTAGTCAGGAGACTAGGTTCCACAACAAAACGCCTTTTCAGACCTTTTGCTACACAACAGAAAACTGCGCATGTGCAGCATAAATTACAAGTAGTTTTCAACTCTTGAACTACGCGGATCTTAACCAATGCCGATAGACCAAGAGTAGGGCCAAAATCCCGAAACGGTATATCGGGTAGACTAAGAAAAAATTTGACCACCCTGATTTCCATGTTGACGAGTCTAAAATATCAAAATTTCATGATTGTGTAGAAAAACAAGTTTCTTGTGTGATTGGTGACACTCCACCTCACTGTTTAATTTCTAATTCATTTTTTAGAGACAATTCTAGAGAAAATCAAAAGGTGTTTGTAACTCGGAACACAAGATGAGATTGATCGAGATTCTGTGTACTTTGTTGTGGTGTGGTGTACAGCGCATCACCACGAAAGATTGCTCAGGGATTGCTGACTATGACAAGACAATAAGTGGTGCGTCACGTTACACCACTATATACGATGGCAACTATACCATACAAGCTCTGATTACCCTTACTGATGAGACTGGTAATTGCGACAAAGTTTCAAGGGAGGGCGTTGTCAGGGCGTTTGCCATGAAATACGCCATCGACCAGTTCAACAACAATTCAACATACTCGTCGATCGCAACACTCGGTCTACAAATCGACGACGTTTGTCGCAAGCTACCAACAACCATGGCGCGGGGAATAGAAGTCGTCTCGTTTCACCGCGAGAACTCGGTGTGCCGAGCGGATTTCTTGAAGTGTGACGCGAAGTCGCTCACCAACGAGGTTGTCGTTAAAGAAGCGTCGGCTGTGATCGGGACGGCAATGAGTTTCACGACGATCCCGCTCGCCAGTTTGATGTCATTGTATTCGATACCGCAAGTCAGTCCGTCCGCTTCCAGTCGTTTACTCAGTAAAAAAGACCTGTACAAATCCTTCTTTCGGACAATCCCTTCGGACAGCAACCAAATAAAAGCCATGCTAGATTTGTTCAAGCAATTCGATTGGAATTACATCTTTGCGATCGGCTCAGACGATGATTACGGTAAACTGGGCGTGTCCGAATTAAAACAATTGGCCAGCCCCAGGAACATTTGTATTTACAAGGACGAGTATATTCCTTTTCAATCGGAGAAGACGGACGATAAAGTGAAGAGTGCGGTTGAGAAGATTAAGGCGGAAACTAAAGCCCAGGTTGTTGTTCTGTTTTGCTACGTGAAAGGACTCGGCGACAAGATACTGAAAGAGGCGAAAAAACAAGGAGTTAAGCGGGTGAGTGTGGCGTTGCGTCCTAATGCTGGGCTGCTCTAATTCCCGTGCGCCCCGACCCGCCGCGCGACCAATAAAACAAATCGCTCGGTAACGGACTATGAAATAGTTTAATTGCGTCCCGGATCTCCAAATTTCGGATATTTTGTACTTTCAAATTTTCGGATTTTTTTACTTATTTGCTGCAATTTATAGTAAACCTTCAAAAAGTATATATTTAAGTGGATATTAAAATTTAATTCTGTCTGTGTTCTTTCTATTTCTCCACTTAAATGATTTATCTGGTTGGAGGTATGTATGGTTCTATCGAAACACGCAAACCGCTCTACCGAATACATTTCCCATCATTACTATTCAAATCAATTTTTTTCATTTTTTTATTCAGGTGTGGTTAACCAGTGAATCATGGAATCCCAGTGCGGCCATTGAATTCAGCAAGCATCCCGATTTAAGGAACCAAACACACGGCATTTTATCGGTGTCGTTGAAGAAATATCCGATGACGTACTTTATTAATTACATGGAGAAACAGATCCGAAATAATTGGCAATGCAATTTCTGGTTGAAGAGATACATCAAGGGACGGTTCGGTGGTTGTATTGTTCAGAATATAACCGGAAATTCGGTCGATTGTGGCAGTTCCGCTGCCCAATTCACTGTTAAAGATCTCATACAAGATCTGAAGAAGTTACCCGGTAACATTGACCGGTTGATTGACGCAACTACGTCTCTCGGTTACGCCATACACCGGACAGTCCGACGGGAATGCGGTAACGATGCGGTATGTTATAAAGAGAAAATCCAGACCAAGCTTATCACGGAAGAAATGTTTAAAACAAACTTCACAAACATGCAAGGAGAAACAGTATCGTACGATAAGAATGGAGATCCAAAAACAGCTTTCTACACTATCGAGAATCTTGTTTATAACGAGACGACCGGGCAATTGGAGTATGTTCCGGTCGGTTTTTGGAGCTCCGGTAACGGACTGACCATTTATAACGAATCCCAGATCCAATGGCCCGTATGGTTCAACGACAGTCGTCTGACAACCGCAACTCCTCAAAAATGGGTACCGGCATCGGTACCAGCATCCAGGTGCAGTGATCGTTGTCAACCTGGTTTCCACGTGGTTGGTCGCGGTCGTTGCTGTTGGAACTGCCACAAATGCACGGGCAACAACCATACCAGCCAACAGATGCAGGACGATTGCGTGCCGTGCGGGAAATACCACTACACCTTGGACAACATCAAGTGCATCGAGACTCCAATTGTGTGGCTGGAGATTGATGACCCGGCCGGCTTGTCCATCGTCATCATCAGCTGTTTGGGCTTGTTGGGGAGCATCGCCACTTCCATTTTCATGTACAAGTTCTGGCCCATTGTGACAGTCCACGAGAAATCGCCCCATCTGCTCACCTTAGTCTGCTTCTTACTTTTCCTTACGTTCGCGTACGGACCGCTCCACATCATCGAGCCCACCAACTTGTTTTGCAGTGTGCGTAACGGTTACTTCTTCATACTGTTGATGGCGTACACAGCGTTTGTGCTCACTAAATCGCAGGCTATGTGTAGCAATCTGCGTAGTTACGCCGATAAGTTCTTCAAGGGCAATATGACGGCAACGCAGATGTTTGTTTTGTTTTTGTTTGTCTTGTTGGAGTTGGCCTCGATTATCGCTTGGATTTACTTGGACGGCAAGCAAGTCAAGGAGTTTCGACCGTCCGGCGAGTACATTATCAAGAAACAGTGCGAAGTTGAATTCACAGCGGCCCGCTTGGTTTCCACATTCATTCCGTGCATCATTCTCATCATTGCCACCTTCTGCGCGTTCCGTGAGAGAAACCACGACCATTCGTTCTACGAGCCGAAGTTCTTGAGTTTCTCCTGCATCGCGCTGTGCATCATCATCGTGGCCTTCTTACCGACCTTCCGATACGTCGATGGCGTGTACAAGGCGGTTGTTTTGGCGTTCACCATGAACGTGTTTGGCTACACCTTTGTGGCCTGTCTCATCCTCCCTAAGGTATACGTTGGCATCATCCGAAATAAACGGGGCATCCAAGAATACCCGATGAAGGCCGGAATCACCAAAAAGGAAAAGAAGGAGGAAAAGGAGAAGAAGAAGCAAGAGAAGAAAAGAAAGAAGGAGGAAGAATCGAATGGGAAGAGTGCCATTAAATCTTCCTTTCAAACACAGAGCACTGTGGAGGAGGTATCGGAAGTGGTGTCGACTAAAGTGGATCCCGAAGCCGCCTTGGAATCTGTAACAGTGGAGGAGAGACCGCCGCACAACGATGGAGAGAAGACGGTGAGTGGATACAATAATGAGACCTACGATGAAGAGGGAGAAATTGAAGTCGAGAATGGTTCTCCTCCGCCGAGCTACGAAAGCAGCATACAGAAGAAGCAGGCAGAGTTTGACAATACTAAATGTTAGATTATTGTTTTGTTTTAACGATTCAACAGTATTTACAGACTTCACATATTTCAAAACAGAGAATAAGAATTTGGATCAACTTCTAGATGCTATTAATGAATCCGGCATACCTAAATCGGACGTAATTTTTTTTCGGACACATCTTTCGTTCTGAGGCTGTTTTCGTCACTTGTGTTGAAAGAATTTTGTCCGATAAAGATATTTGATTCTAGCTGACGTCATTTTGGTGTATGTTTAAGGTACATTTTTACAATTTTACACGAAACCCGGCCAAGACCTTTTGACTAATGAGTTTACATACCCTCTTGGGAAAACTTTCAACGGTAATGACATGCATAATGAGATCTTGAATAAAAACATAAACGACACAGTACTTTTCTCCGATGCATAATTTGATAAATGTTTATGTGGTCAGTGATTTTTCAAGTCATAGTTCAGAAGGAAGTGATTTAGTCACTGTTCATTCTGACTAAAATTGGTATAGTCCTAAAAATCCGGAATTTTTGGTTTTTAAAACTTTGGTTTTACGAAACGTTATCTTAACGTCACAATAACGTTGTATGTACACCAAAACGATGTTTATGCAGACTGACTATATATGTGCCGTTAGAAAAACATGATAAATATATTCTGAACAATACAACCACCGAACCGTCCCTTGATGTATCTCTTCAACCATAAATTGCATTGCCAATTGTTTCGGGTCTGTTTCTCCATGTAATTATGTTTTTTATGAGGTTTTGACAAGTGAACGTGAATTGAAACTTAGTCTTAGACACCCTCAGAACCTGGTGTGTACATCATCACAAGTAGAAACTTTTCAGCCTCGTTTTCAGGTGGCTAGTTTATAAGCCAAATTTACAGAAATTGTTTTGCTATAAGGGCGGACGCTCTGTATATCTTTGACTTTGAAGTTACAAAATATATTTATTTGCGGTGTATATAGTAAATTGCGTTATTCCTTTGAGACTTTTTATCGATTTTATTAGCACGAATTCATTTTAGACTTTTTTTTTCGCAAATTTTTATTTCATCTTTTTGTGTACTATGATGTAGATGGGATACCCGTCTCTCTTTCTTTTAACTTCTCGGAATAACTCGAAGAAAAAGAGAGACGGGCATGATCAAGGATTCACGATGTGAATCCTTTGATATATCCTGCAATCTGATTGGTTTAGAATTATCAACTGTAAACATTATTGTTATCAACGGCTATTTTGACCATGCTATTTTTTCTCCTTGATTATTTGAGAGGAGTGTAAAAAATTGCATGGGTACCCAGGCTAACTATGATGTAGACTGTACGAAACTCACGGCAGGAAAACAATATTTCCATACCGCATGTGCTGTGACAAATTTGTAATATTTTATAATATTTTGCTTTTTTTTTAGTTGAGGGTTTTATAATTTATGTCACGCGAGAATTTATTCGAAACGAATTCAATGTCTAGCTCATGTTACCAGTTCAAGATAGCTGTCAGTGTTCCCGTAGGAAAATGTGTATAAATTGAAACGAACAATAATTTTATTATCCTTTCGAAAGTTTTTAAAATTAACAAGCAGGGTTCCCACAGGTCCTGGAAAGTCCGGAAATTCAAAAAGAGTCCTGGAATTTTTAGATTTTAAATTAAATTAAATTCCTGAAAAAGTCCTGGAATTTATTTCAACGTTACTTTTTCAAGATTACACGTTGACTTTTTAATAAAGATTGATTTGTTAAGATTGTGTCTGAAATTGTTTGCTAAATATCGCAAATTCCTGTGAAATTAGCTTGAAAAAGTTGATAAATCCTGGAAAAATGAAAAAAATAGTCCTGGAAAGTCCTTAAATAAAATACTGGGATTTGATTGAATACAACTTTATTGTGGGAATCCTGAAATAAGCTAGTTAATTATTCTTTCCATACTACAGGAAGCAAATTATACCCTTCACATATGGCCCTTTAATATTTCTACGATATCTGCTCCTGAGAAGAAAATAGTGAATTTATGACCTACTACTTCCTAAGGTGTAGAGACCGGGGAGATTGGTTGATTTATTATTCAAATTTTATTCACAACAACACGTTACTTTATTGATGTAAAATATTCAAACAATAATTTATGAAAATGGAAAGTGAAAATTTAACATTATATTATAGTAGATGGAGGCTCCTTTTTTATCGTCCCCAAGGGGAGGGTGATTTTAGATCTGCTTTTTTTTTACAGGTTGAAAGCGCGCCTATAAATATCAACTTTTTGAAAAAAAGGCAAGGAAGACCCTGGGAAACAAGGTTGTGTCACCTTCATTTATTCATTCACCTGTGGAGAATAAAGACGGCCGGGCGTGTTCAACTCGAGGTTGGTATTCATAATCACTTCGAGGGCGCCTCTTTTGCAATCAACTCCAGGTATTCACTTCAATCCGAGGGCCACATTCAACTTGGAGGATGAGGAGGGATATAAAATATAAACGCGCTCCATATGAATACTTCCCAGATTCTTTAATTTTACTAGACTAGTAACTTGTCTTTCTAAGAGATGCTATTAAAAAAAAACTCTTATTAAAAAAAAATTCCTATAACACTAAAAATTAGAGACGTGTCAAAAATTGCAGGTACGTATTAAGGTTCAAACGGTAGGACGACGCCGAATTTTTGAGTGTAATCTCTGTATAAATGTGAACTGTGAAATGTCAAATTTAGCTCGTAACACAAAGCTAAAGGTAAGGCGTCCCGCTGAGCGGCCTTTGTCAGTCGAATGTCGCCGGTTATACACCGCATGGGTTATTTCGTAATTAACCCAAGGATCCGCACGCGATAGTCAGGCAAGCCCTCCTCTCGCTTATGCTTCTTCTCTTCGAGCGCGAAGCGCGAGCGTCCGGCTGTGCCCGATTTATGTTAGTCAAAATATTAGCCTAAGATGATCTGATTGGCTGAAATTATGATTGAATTGTAAGAGTTTTATAGCTCATGCGCACCGTAGGGATTGACGTCATAAGTATTTAGGCTTGCTTTATAAGGCCGCACTAACGTCGCGTCTAATGTAATTCATTCGGCCTGTGCATAAGATGAAGACGCTACATTGCCTTTAGTGTTGTTTACATTATAGTGTCTTCTTCATAAGTACACGTTTGTAGAATTGACGTTAGTGCGGCCTTATAAAGCAAGCCTTAAACAAAGAAATATTTCGGTGGATAAAATAGACAGATGATTAGTGTGTTCCCATTTGCAAGTGAGTTGTCACCTTTCTATAGTAATGATTTACAAGTTCCATTTAAACTTTTCTACAAAAAATTAATAGATTTTGTGAAATGAATTTATCACTTTAAATCGGGCTGTACCCGACGCTCGCGCTTCGCACTCGAACAGAAGAAGCATAAGCGAGAGGAGGGTTTGCCTGGCTATGCACGCGAGTGTCCTTGGCAATCGAAATAGTGTGGTGGTTGGAGTTCTCAAAGTAGTGTAACAGCCATGATGATTGACAAAAAGCCATCTAACCAATGCTAGCAAAACTAACAGACAACAATAATATTTTTCTACCATTGAAGTGAATAACAGATTAACACACCACACAGACACTAAACAGGACACGTCAGTCGGATAACAATGGTAATAATCGGGCCAACGGCAATTTAACTCCGTACGTTCTAAGAAAAAAATCTAGAACAGAGCGGGTAAAAACAACAGGATTGTTTTTCATAACCGACTGAGGAATACAAAACCGCCTGTGCAACGTTTTACGTTCTAGATTTATTTTGTTATTTACTATGTATGAAACGTGAAATGAAAACGCTTTTAGAAAAATCCGGAAATAATGTTCCAATCTTTTTTATCAAATGATGATGATGCGCTAAAGTTAGTCTGGAGTCGCTCTTTTTTAGGCGGGGTTCCACGGTATTCATCGGAAACAAATTCACGGGAATTCGTTCGTGGATATAAAAAAGAAGTGAAGTTAGAGACAAGTTCCAAGGCTACGTTAAAGGAGAAGAAAGTTCGCGTATCCATTTCCCTTTTGACAAAATTCTTTTCGCGAATGGTGGTTTTTCGTTTTTGGAGTAAAAAAATTTCCTCCCCAATTAGTCCACTTTTTACAATTTACGTTTTTAGAATTTCTGTGTTTGCAAAAAAAAAAAAACCTTTCAAAATAATTCTGACGGCGAAACTGCTTTTTGCCCTTAAAAAGTATTCGATGGACGCTAGTCAAACTCCATGCAAAGTTAGCTTAATGATGACTTGAGGGTGCGCTGTCCCGTTCCGTGGACCGCCCCTTGTCATAATTGATCTAAACAGTATCTTTCTTGTTTAAAGGAGATATCTTTTATGCTGATGAAGTAAAGTTGCCAATCGTGTGGAATAGAAATAAATGGCAGCGCGGCGCAATTTTTCATGCCAAGGGCGGCGGAGTATGTAAAGCAACTAAAAAAAAAAACTCGTACAAAGTTTGAAAAAATCAAATGGAAAAAATTGAAAAATAAAGTTCAAGGAAAATTTCAAAGAAAAAAATCAAAAATCAAAAAAAAAAAAAAAAAAAAAATCTCGTATAAGATTCAAAAGTTTCGCAGACCTCGGAATCATCGAGTTAAAAAAGTTGAGTTAAGAAAGTCGAGTTAGCAAATCATCGAGTTATGACGTCATAACTCTAGTTTTATGACGTCACGTAACTCGAGTTTTTTTCTAAAATTATAATCATCGAGTTAATAACTCGAGTTTTTTATTTCGTTTAAAATTCTAAAAATAATAATAATATTAATAACTCTATTATTTTTTATTATTTTTTTAATAACTTTTTTATTAATCAAGTTTTTGACCCCCGTGACATAATTGTTTTACTTAGGTTTAAGTTCAACTTTGTAGAAGGATAGGAAGGGAGAGAATAAAGTGCTTAAACCTTTGTTACGGGGGTCAAAACAGTATATAAATAATTTTATAAAATCGAAATATTTAAAAAGGAAAAATATTATCGAGTTAGTAACTCGAGAATTTTTATTATTATTTTTGTTATTATATTAACTCGAGATTTATAATTGAAATAAAAAACTCGAGTTAATAACTCGAGATTTTTAAATTGGGAAAAAAACTCGAGATAATAACTCGATGATTATAATTTGAGAAAAAAACTCGAGTTACGTGACGTCATTAAACTAGAGTTATGACGTCATAACTCGATGATTTGCTAACTCGACTTTCTTTTTTTCTCCCGTGCCGTACTATTTACAGGTCAGTTTAGTAACAGTGTTATGTACACAGAGATACGGCATAACAACAGGCTAGCAAGCTAGTCTACTTTTTTGTGACTATGTTGAAAAGCAAGCCAAAAGGTGGAATTAATTCCGCGCAGACAACTTTCCGCGCTCGCTGCGTTTCTTGATAACGATAAGGAGAGACCTATGTTTACAGATACACTCCTCCACGGCTACTCAACGAGTGTTTACGAAACAGAAAGTAGCAGAATGAAGGAAAATGGATTTTGGTTGATTGTTTAGGTGGGAAGAAATGAAACTTTTGGATGAGTGGGATTGTTGTATCGCTTGTATTCTTGTATATATACTTTTTTCTCTCAATCTCTCTCTCTCTCTCTCTCTCTCTCTCTGGTAGTCCGGTTGATGACTGGTCTGAATTTTACTGTAAGTGTGTAACATAGAACTTTTTGGGTTTTGGGGGAGTATAGTAATATGATGATTGCACGATTTTGCATCTGCCAGTGTGGTGTGCTGTGGCTGTGTGTTTTGAGTAGAAGAAGAGCCTGATCGGTAAAGAAGGGTAGGGAGGTCAGGCCGGGTAGGGATGGAGTAAGTTTATCCAGTCTTGTTTAGGGAAACTAGATTTTGCCAGAGTTACCCTATTTTACATTAAAAAGATCCATATTTTTTTATCAATGTTAAGTTAGTCAGGGAAAGATTCCTAACTAAATCATAGGACACGCTTTTCGGTATGTCCTAAATAGGACATAACATTTGCTTAAATAAGACACACCCTACCCTTTAAAAAATATGTTGTGCCTTTATATAAATGTTGGAAGCGCATGCGTGGAACAAAGACATCTCAATTTCTTGTGGCACATTCTTGTTTCATCATTCATGTTATAACAAACCTCAAAAGTTTTGTCCTATTTTTAAGCATACCAAGCATCGGACGCTATTTTGTAAACCTTAGGCGAACCTTATCAAGATCCACTTTGCTTTACTCTTCAAAATCTAGGATAAGAGGAATAACACTTGAAACTGTACTACAGTACTTCTCCCATGCAAGCCAAGCCTAGCCTAATATTTGCTCTCTCTGTTCAAAATTGATTTGTCACTTTGGAAGATCACATAGCTCTGCAGAGTATGCTTAAGTCCCACTGTCAACAAACTTCCACTGGTGTTTTAGTACCATGAGATGGGGTAGCTGAAAGCTCATACAAGTAAGAAAGAATAGTTTGAAAAAATGTGGAACATGTAAATAAGCGTCTAAAATAGACAACATTTGTATGAAAACCATTTTTCAATACCATATTCTAATCTAAAAGCCCTAACAGGGCCCAACAGTCCCATATACTTGAATCGTTAGACAACGTTTTTAAAAGAAGACAGGACAGTGTGCTTTTATAAGTGTTGAGGTGTTGCTTAAGTTTTTAATTACATTAGTTCATACTCTTATGAGCACCCCGCGTACTTCATCCCAGGGTACACAGTAAGTGAGGGTAACATTTCATTTAAAGGATTTTACAATATTTATTTAATTTTATTTTAAACTTTGATTCAATATATATATGTGACGTTCCTGGGGAAATGGAGTACCTAAGTTTTATCGGTTTTTATCAGTTTACTGATCAAAAGATCAATCATTATTATTGTAATACATTATCGATCAATTTGTAGCTAAATCATATAAGTTATATATGGATCATGATCTATAAAAAAGATCGATCGTCCAAAATTTACCGATCAAATGCATTGATTGATCATTAAAAGTAACTTTGAAAAAATGAATATACTCAATTCAAAAAGCCATGTGGCCTGACCCTACAATAAAATCCTTCAGTAAAACCCTTCTAGGAGAGCAGTTCTATATAAAGAATTGAAGAAGATGCTATCCTGGGTAAAAATTGTCAAATAAATATATATTTTGGTAATATTTTGATGACTACTGTATAAATATATTATTTTCATATAAGTTTTAAATTAATATTTAATATTTTCATATAAGTTTTAACCCTATTAGGGGCAGGGGGAGGCGGATTTATGGTCATTTTGGCGAGTCCTAAGACAGCGAATACTTTTACCAGCAAAAAAACCGGAAACTATGCTACTTTTTAAGGTATTTGCTTTAAAATTGTTTTTAGAACTCTTTGGAATGCAATTTTCAAGAAAACGTCATCAAAAAATAGCCGCCATTTTGGAAATTTTTTTCCACCATTTTGTTTATTACGTGAATGTACATAAGTGTACAAAATTTTAGACCTAAAGCTCTTTCATAGCAAAAGTTATGAAGGGGGGGGGCACTATCCACCTACCCCTACCTCTACACGCGGACCAAATACCCTGCCCCCAATACTGTAGGGTTAAAAGGGTTGGATTAAAAGTATCATCTACTATGATATACAATGATATTAAAAGAGTCATTTTTAGAAGATGAAGTTTTCAAAATACAACATAAAATATTTTAGACTTTGTTATCAGTAACAAAATATGAATTATATATAATGTATAATGATGAAATAATGGTGTATTTTTTCTTGCATGAATCAACTTTCCTTTGAAAAAATGTAAGTTGTCAAAAGAGAAGTTAAATAATTGTGTCATGTAATTCATCATGATTTATCACAATTGTCATGATAATATTTATAACAAAAATGACATAAAAATAAATTGTATATAAATAAATATTAGAATTTCTTTGAGAAGAATTGAAAAGTCAAATTTTCTCAGCAATATTTTGAGCAAAAATATTCATAACTAACTTCAAAGAAAATAAAGGAAGCACATAATAGTTAAAACAAAATAATGTAAAAAAAGGACCAAATGGCTTTTTGTTTGATCAAATTTTAGTAGATTATTACGGCTAGTTTTTTGTGAATATTTGTTTAAGCTAGCTTTCATGTAGCTTCGTCTCCAAGTTCGGCCTTTTTCTTGCTGCCGCTCGCTGCTTTCCAATTTTTGAATTTTTATTTTTTATTTGCGAAAAAGGAGAGCTTGGTAAAAGCCAGCCGGGCAACATAGGCCCGGCAAATCAGGATCGAGTAATTTGTCATGTGACCAAAAAATTGTTTGGAATATTTATTTAGCCGTGTTCAGACATACTGCGCGTCGGCTAAGTATTTTTCTTGTATTTGATCAAAACGAAAGTGTGTTGGTGTGTTGTTCAGTTTTTTGATTCTCCCGCATAACATTTAAGCGCCAGGTTTCTATATGCTTAAGAAATATGTACGTTTAAACTCAAACAATGAAAATACTACTCCGGTGGAAATAATCGGCAGATAGTGGTTTTCATGTCTTACAATCCATTTCAAATTTCAAATAAACTTGATATGTATGTATGAAACTAATTTAGTAAGTACTGTGAATGTAACTCAGTTTGTAATGTACGTTGATGTGTAGAAACCAGGCTCTACTTTTTTGCTTCCCTTGGGGATAAGGTTTTTTATGAGTTTACGCACGGTTTTTAATTTTCTTTGGCCATGAACATCATTTCAAATGTAAACAAAGATCATAAGCTAACTACTGCAGTGCAGAGACAAAAATAATAAAGAATAAAAAAATAGATACATCTTTTGTATATAGGTTAGATGATATTGTTTATTGTTTTGTTAAAAGCGCTTGTTTTGATTCTAATTTAGACTCGCCTTTTTATTCTTGGATATAATAACTTTTTTTGATTCCAAGAGTTTACTATTTTTAACATATGTGACGCTCCATTGGAAAAAGAGTACATGAAATTATCGGTATATCGGTATTACCGATAATTTTCAAAAGTTAATATCGGTATATCGTTAATTCAAAACAGTTTACCGATACTCAAACTTTATTTACCGGTAATTTCCTATTCATAATAAATAACCAATAACATAATTGTCCGCGCGATTTTCTTTCCCAAGGTGTTTTACGTGTAAATATGTGTAATTACCGGTATTCCGTTATTTACCAATACTGTATACCGGTATTTACCAATAATACCGGTATACCGATATTTACCGATATTAACCGATATTTACAGTTTACAAGTAAATTAGCGGTATACCGGTAAATACCGGTATATCAGTAAATAAAGATATATCGGTAACCGCGTGGATGAACTAAATGTCATATTACCGATATATCGGTATACCGGTAAATTTGAAGAATTTACCGATATTTAGAGAAAAATAACGCGATAATTACCGATAAAAGTAAGTGTTTTTCTATACAATTCAAGCTTTTTACCGGTAAAGATTACTGATAATATCCATGTACTCTTTTTCCCATAGAGCGTCACATATTAATTATGCGGTCTTGAGCTCTAAGTATGCCAATTTATTCAGTGATGATGTAATGATCTCAATGAGTTTGATTGGTTCAAATTCAAACCTGAATTTGAATTTATCAACAGCCAACATGGCTTTTACTAAGCTAGCTTTCATGGTCTGCTTGATGTGAATAATCTCATTTTTGTGATTTGGGTCTCCATTCGTTTTAGTTTTCAATAAAAAAGCTTTTTTTATAACATTTGTATATATATTAAATGTTAGAATTTTGAAACTAAAATTCAATATTTTTAAAAATTTGTTTTGATTTTTGCTTAAAACTTTCAGAGAAGTATTATATAGTACTAGCTGGTAAACCAGCGTCGCAAGGACTCTGAAGAGACACTGCTTTCGCCCGTCGATAGAACGCGCGCCCTTCGGGCTTGCTTTTCCAGAAAAAAAGAAATTGTTGGAGAAAAAAATTTTGCTAAAATTTTTTTTTTACATGAATTGGAGGAATGAAAAAAAAAATTGACCAAAACTTTTTTTTGGGCAAAAAAATTTGGGCAAAAAAAAACTTTTGAAAAAACTTGTTGATTGTTTACGAACATTTACCTCCTGATAGACAGAAAAATGTTTTTTTTTTTTGCAACCATGATGATTTTACAGTAATTCTTCTGGGACTGCTGTACTTTTGGTTGTCTTGAATTTATTTATAATATAAATTAACAAGGTTAGAAGGTCAAAAAAGATGTCTGCCTCGATTCTATGTCTGCAGTAAATAGTAAGTACATAGTAAGTACATGCCCTTTGTGGCTTCTCAATTGTTTGAAAAAGGATATATATATATTTTTAAAGTTTCATAATGAAACCCTGCTTATATAAAATCATTAAATCAATATTCACAATGAATACAGGAAAGAATTTTCCCTCCAGGATATTTAGTAGAAAACCACAGTGGTAACGTGACCCAACACATCAATTACTGCTGTAGTGGTTTTCCACTAAATTCCCTGGAGAGGGAATTGCAATTTTTTCCTGTGGAAGGAATCTGACCTGTTTTATTATTATGGTATGCTACATGCTGAATTGCGTACGAGTATCAATGGAAAATACTTCTTTATACATTAAAAATGGTGTTTTCCGCGTGGATTAAATTTCGCAAGTTTTCGAGTTATTTTACGAAATTAAATTCACGTGAAATTTTCTTGATTTTCTTTTTAATACAAAGGAGGCATTCGCGAAAATCAATACACTTTTCAGGTGTAAAGATTGTTGATTATTTTGCAGAACAGTTGAAAAGTCAAAGTGACAGGTGTTTTGAAATAAATATTATCCCCAGTACTGTAGAGCGAGCATCGGAACAACGTCGTGTCTAATTACTGTGTCTAAATAAATTTTCTGACAATAAAAATAGTTTAGTTCAACATTTTTCTAAACGTTTGTCCTGTTTTCCCCTATTTTTGGTTGTTTTTTTATCCTGTTCTCCTGTATTATTTTTATCTATTGAAGATGGGAAACCTGTGTAGTACAGTATATTGATGCAGAATGACAAACCAGTTAAAAGTAAACTACTATCTTCTTGGTTCTTTCTAAGAATCAAGAAGGGAAAATTGATTGTTAGTGAGTTTATAGATGGAGTGGAAGAAGAAACCGAAACAAAAGCAATTGTCAATAGTGTGGAGGAGAAATTCGTGTACGTACAAGAGAGAAAATGAATCTAAAGGCTAATTTCCACTAAGCGAATTAATTCGCGCGAAGCGAAAAGCGACTCGAATTCTTTCGAAGCAAAAAAAACGCTATAAAATATACTGTGCGCTTTTCGATTCGCGCGAATTAATTCGCTTAGTGGAAATTAGTCTTAAGGCCGTTTTCCACTTGCGTTTTTATCGTACGAAGCGACTTTTTTCATAAGAAAAATGTAAACAAAAAATATTTTTTGATACGAAAAAAGGAGTAGGATCCGATCCTACTTTTTCTTTGCTGTTTGTCACGAAAAAAGTCGCTTAAAAAAAAAGAACCAATCAATTTGTTAAATTTGGCATAAATTTGGCATTGGCTTCGATTGGTTAAAAAAGATTCAAGTGTCACTGCAATGACTTCTTTTGAGAAGATAAAACGGCCTTTAATGACTCCGAAACTACGGATGATGACGTCATTTACGGGATGGTTCAGATATATTGTAATCTCCCTCTAGGTTACACATAATAAAGACATTTCCACTAAAAAACTTGGATGGAGAATATTTATTTTCCTGTGTATGTATGCCATCACATAGGATGAGTCACTTAAAAAGAACCAAATTATAAAAAAACTTAGCTTATGGCGGCCTACTGTAGATGCACTCTATAATTGAATGAAGGCTAATTAATTAGCAACGAAATGGGAGGATGACGTCTGCTTTTTACGAATGAATTTCCTATGTAAATATTCTTGGAAGAATACATAGGAATGAATAGCGATGTTTACTTTTACGTTTGTGGATGGTTTGCCAATCTCATCATCAAATTCGTTCGTTTTTTTCTTTCTTTCTTTGAAGAAGATGTGTGTGTATAGCATGGCATAAGATGCGATAAGTTTGAGAGTGGTCAAGATGCGACTCGATTTGCTTTCTGCTGCATGTAAGCCTTTATTGTAAACATATAGTTCGCGTTTCAATTCATGATCAGTCGTTCTCTTATAGAAAAGTCTCTTAAATGTGTTTGTAAAATCGAGGCAAAATTTCATCGAATGCCTCGTTCTTCCAGGCTATTTATTGAGGTTTTGACAAGAGTAAGCAAGAATTGAAACTTAGACACCCTCAAAGGTACAGTATGTTCGTCATTTCCAAATCCAGAGGTCCGTGTTTTTTTATCGAGATATCAGAGAGATAGATTGAAATTTGATCTATGTCTCAAATATAAAGTTATGATAGCCTCATGTATGTCTTTTAACAGAAAAAAAAGTGAAGAGCGATTTGTTTATAGGTATCTTTCGAGCCATATATAGGTCGAGGTATTTTCTTTTGTCTTTTTAAAAGTTTTTGTATTTTCTAGCCGGCAAAATCACTAAATAACTTCTACGCAGGAGTGTGTTTTCTATTGAAATTGCGTTCATTACGTCTTACATTTCAATAGAAAACACTCTCCTACTAAGTGGGGTTTGGCTAAATTGCCTACCGGGCAATCGATATAAACACACAACTTACCAGATAAAATTAGGGTTCCATCTTAAAAATCTTGTGAGGCTGACACAAATTTCACAATGTTCTTAAAATTTAGTGTTAACTGAAAGTAATAATTTCTTCTCCTTATAACATTCTACAGTGCGTTTAAGAAGACTTTACCATAGTGTGAACCTATAGGGAGAAGGTTGCGTTTGAGTTTGAGTTTAATAAAAAAAGATAACATGAACGTTCTTATAAAAAAACAACATGAACGTTCTTATAATAAAACAACGTGAATATTCTTATAAAAAAGATAACTTGAATGTTCTTATAATAAAACAACGTGAATATTCTTATAAAAAAGATAACCTGAATGTTCTTATAATAAAACAACGTGATTTTTCTTATAAAAAAGATAACCTGAATGTCCTTATAATAAAACAACGTGGATGTTCTTATAAAAAAGATAACCTGAATGTTCTTATAATAAAACAACGTGGATGTTCTTATAAAAAAGATAACCTGAATGTTCTTATAATAAAACAACGTGGATGTTC
>JAYRBV010074335.1:0-16229 GCA_036023255.1 Mitrocomella polydiademata
ATATTAAGCACGTAAATTTTACTTGAGCACGTAAGCACGTATAAGCACGAAGAAGCACGTATGTTTAGCAGACTCTCCAAATTGTAGTCACTGTAATGGATTCCTTTAAAAACCTTCCCTTTGACGTTATTATAAAGTACAATTGAAGGGTTTCTTTTATATCAACGAAAGTTTCAACTGTTATCTTTATTCCTCAGCTTCAAAAATCTCATCTTCATTCCAAAATTTGTTTGAAAAAGCTGTACTGTAAAAAAGATATAATGTTTTAAAAAGTTGAGATGGTTTTTGCCTTTCGACGAGGTCCAGTTATATCCATGTGCTTTTTCCACCATCCATACAATAAAAACCTTTGTTTTTGTTCCCGCTGCCATGTTTTCTTGAACTTTGTTTTTAACGCGTTCCGTAAAAGGATTCTGCAGGAGACTAAGTTCTAATTTCTTAAAAAAACGAAAAAATGCCCTATATTGCAAGCAACTTTGTTAAGATGTCAAAAATATTTTAGCGTCGCCTAAATATAGTCGCCATCTAATTCTAAAGGGATTTGTTGCGTGCGTAAATATGACGTCTCAAAACATGATGTTTAAACGCGCTGAATACAGTGAACACATTTTAGCGACGTCAAAAGAAGTGCCGTAAAAACGATGGTTCTTGAATTTTTTTTAAAACTAAGGAAGAAGTGATGATCGCATGGAATAATTTGGATAAAACTGAAGCTAGGTTTCCTATATTCTTAGTTTTTAGTTGAATGATAGCTTTTCAAATACGAAAGTGCCGATTGGTTGTACAACTAAAAAAAGAACACTGGACACAAATAGGCGACCCCTCTCTACCTTATGTTTTCAGAACTTATGAGTCGAAATGTCGTGATCAATAATTTCTAAACTTTTGTTAAAAAAATAACCATTATTGAAAATTCAATTGCAACTTATGAAACCTTTAAACCGTTTTTTGTTTGTTAACTTTAATAATTCAGACGAAAACGACGCGAAAATGTCGTCATATGCTCACTTTAAATTTAAAATTTGTAAGAACTAAATCAATTAACTAAAAATTAACTAAATCAGAATATTTTAGAAATATGAAGTTAATTGAGATATTGAGGTATAAAATTGTTCAGAATATCGCATTTGTCGAGAAAAATCCGTTCAATCAAAACCCCGTAGAAAAAACATGCATTTCTTGATTTCAATAATGAATGATTATCACCTCCTTGATTATTTCTCAACTCAATATTGAAACAAGAGAGTCTTTTAAATATAACTGCTACAAGTAATTCCCAATTTATCCGTCCATAGGATTTGAAACAATTTAAGAATGGAGATCTGGAATCCGTCGGCGAACGAGGAGTATCGTTAAGTGGTGGTCAAAAAGCCAGAATAAGTCTTGCAAGGTAATTTTCATTACAACCCATAGTTCTTTAAATCAATTTGCCGAAAAAGTCATTAACAAGAATATAATAAGCTATAAATATTTTTGAAAACTGAAAACCATTATTTTTCGGGGTAAAATCACAAGACTTATAATAGCAAATGATGATGCACGATTTTAGTACGGGCAAACAATAAAAAAAACTCTCTTTTAGCACCGGTTTAGTTTTAATTGCTGTTTTTACCGGTAAAGTATTGTGTCAATGTGTATTGGAACTATTTTGACCGAAAAAAGTGACAACTTCAAAATTGACTAAAACGTTACAATTTGAATAAGTATTAACATTTTATGATCATTTAGAGCTGTTTATCATAACGCAGACATATACCTTCTTGATGACCCGTTGAGCGCTGTAGATTCAAAAGTATCTCAACATATCTTCGAAAGGTTAGTGAAACTTTTACAATATAAATTAATATTGATGATACAAGGATGTTTAGAAATTCTACTCTAACCCAAGGAGCTTCGTTCTTTTGCATCTTTTCCTGTTTACAAGGAAATTCCCTCCTGTCCTATAGTGTTCAACGTATGAAATCAGTTCGCACCACAAGTGATAGAGTGGCTGAGTTGATCAGCCTTATAAGCTTTTCCTCGCAGGTTTTTATCTGTGTGATTTTTCTCAGCAGTGCACTTGACTGATGAGGCATAATATAAGGCCGAAACATGTCTCGTGGTTCTTCAGAAGAAAGGCTATCGGGACAGAAGAGAGGCTATCGGGACAGGAAGAGAGGCTATCGGGACAGGAACACAATATTTTCCAGAATTCGTTTACGTTAACCCTTAAAATAATAGACAAAATTAACTATTAAATTATTCAAGTTTGAAACGATATTTTGTAGAATAGATCTATAATTGCTCTTTTTTTACAGGTGCATTAAAGGTGTATTAAAGAATAAGCTGATTTTGCTAGCAACCCATCAAACTCAATATCTAAAAGATGCTACGCAAGTAATATGCTTAAAGAATGTAAGAATTCCAAGTCCACCTTTATAAATGATAATGATAGTTTTCTACTTATCTATATTGGATAAAGTTATATCTATTGGATAACGTTTTCTACTTACTTATCTATAAAGGGCGCATCCATAAACAGAAAACGATTTGACTCAATTTTGAAAGATGGTAAAGACGATCACAAAGAAGTTTCATTTGATTTAGAAGTAGAATGTTGTAAGCCACGAGAAAGATCTGAAACCATCGAAAAACGGCAACGAAAGAACTCTTCTTTTGAAAAGATCAAGGAAAAAACAAGAAAACTCAGTGCATTTCGCAAACAATCGGTTGCTAAAAGACCTTCGCAAAGATTACAGCGTAGTTTAAGTCTCCACCCGGCAGCTCAACAAGCAATCCCTAATCAGAGAACGCAAAGAAGTCATAGCCTTTTTCCAAGTCAAGAAATCAATCAGAGATTTAGAACAAGATCCGAGAGACTTCCGAGTTTTACTATGCAACAAGAAAGTCCTAATGTTTTATTCGGAGAATTAACTACAAATTTTACATTGGCTCCATTTGATCATGGCGAAAGTGCTTATCATTGCAGTATGCGCAGAAAATCAACAATTATTTCAGATGTAAGAATGCATCTAGTTCTATAATTTTCCTAAATAACGTTTATATGTAGATACCTAACACGTTTTAACACTTATTTTTAGGTTGCACTGTTTGATGAGATTGAAAGTACAATAAAAGTAGAAACTGTAACAGATGGCGCAGTACCTTTACAACTTTACTATATTTACTTCGTTAAAGGAATCAAATTGATATCGATTTTAATACTTCTTCTTGCTCTTGTGTTTGGTCAAGTGACTTTAACTTTGACGGATTACTATATGGCTCAGTGGTAAGTTCATATAAACTTTATTCTTTATTCTCTATTCTTCATAACCCGTCACACCAAACTTTGTAATCTATGATACCCTTTTCAGCTTTATGGATAAGCTTAACTTTGTATTCTTCATAACCCTTTTTTTTCTTTTTAGCTTTGTCACGTACAAATAACGTAATGAAAATGTTTCATTTCACAAATATTACAATCCAAAAATTCTTCTTAGGGCAAAGAGTGAAGAAAGTAGACGAAGCAATCAAACATTTACTGTTCCCTCTTACATATATGTAGAAAAACCTCAGAGGAATTTGTTTGTTTTTGCTGGTCTTGTGATTGGTGGATTTGCATTGAACATGTTCCGTTCCATGTTCTTTTTTTCAACATTGATGCATTGCAGTAGAGTTGTACATAATTCCATGTTTGAAGCTATTTTACGGTGTCCAGTTCATTTCTTTGATACAACGCCAATAGGTAAGGAGCATATGTGATTCATTTATAATTGTTAAGGGTGATAAAATTTTCATAATTTTCTTAGAATTTTGGTTATTTTGGTTATTTTAGGTCAAGTTTTGAATCGATTCTCGCGTGACATCTACTTCTTAGACGATGAATTACCATGGAAATTCTATGATGCAGCACAGGTATAAAGATGATTATAAGTAAAAATGATGTTAATGAAAAAGTTTTTGTACATTTTTAATCACCATCTCCTTTGTTTTTAGCTTTTACTGTTAACATTTGCTATATTGCTCGTTAACATGATCACCATTCCATTTCTGGCCGTGCTGGTGATTCCTTGTGGAGTATTCTTTCTTTGGTTTCGTTCATATTATATGAGAAGTGCTCGGGATATCAAAAGATTGGAAGCTTCATGTAAGAAAGGGTTTCAAATCATTGAATACATGTGTTTGGAGAAACAATCTTTAACTTTACACTCGTACAAATTCATTTAAAGTACTACAGCTCCTATAATCTGTTACTATCACAAATAATTTGTCAATAAAAACGCATTAAATAAACAGTACCATTGTTTCCGGCTTCTTTGTTGAACTTCATAAGACAGTGAATACAAGTATAGAGTTGTGTCGTAGTAAAAATCTTGCAAATCTTTTCATTCCAGCACGTAGTCCTTTGTATACACATTTAACGGCTGCATTAACTGGTCTTCCTACGATTCGTGCTTTCAAGAGACAAGAAACCATTTTAAAAGAATTTCACGCTTGTCAAGACTTCCAATCTGAAAGTTGGTTGATGTTCATCAAGTGTGCCAGGTGGTTCTCTTACAGACTTGACCTTATTGCTACTTTATTTGCAATTGTTACAGTCTTTGCACCAATTATTGCCATAAGATATACAGGTAAGAACTGAAAGAATATCCTCTTAATACAAGCAGATGCGTCCGCTGGTTTTCAGGACTAATTTTTGGTTTTCAGCCAGTTGAAAATCGATTTTATGTATGATTATCCCCCTCATAGATGTTGACCCCGGACTTGTTGGTGTGAGTTTATCATACACTTTAGCCTTGGCCGGTATGTTTCAGTGGTGTATCAAGCAAACTGCTGAAGTTGGAAACTTGGTAAGTTTAAAAACAAGTGATATACTCTTTGCATCGATAAACCGATAACATCTCAATTCTCGGTACACCCATTGCACCAACGAGGCTACAATTGATCTTCCATATGTCACCAGAGTGCTCAATGTTCCTAGAGATGTGATAGCTTTCATATTGGTATTTTTTCTAACCTTGATTGTTCTATTTTATAAACATAAAGGTTTAAATCTTTAGATGACATCGGTAGAAAGGGCCTATGAATATTCAAAAATGAAGCCAGAATTTGAAGAAAAACAGAACACTACGGCTGTTTCGTTGTCGGAAGACTGGCCAAAGAAAGGTCAAATCACTGCCGAAAAAGCTTCGTTTGCGTACCATGAAACTCTTCCTCAAGTGTTAAAGAACATGACTTTTTCCATTAAGTCAAAGGAAAAAGTGAGATTTTTGTCATCCGAACAACCTTAAAGGAAGAAATTTTCGTGGGAATTTAATTTCGTGGATGGCCGAAATCATTTTTTTCGCGGAAATTAATTTCGCGGATTGAAGAGTTTTTCGACCAAAAATGCTTATTTTGATGGCAATTTTAGGAAAACGAAGACAAAACTTAATTTCGCGGATTTTAGCAAAAACCGCAAAATCCGCGAAAATTTCTTCCTTTTATTATTATAAAACTAACTGGTTAACCAGCGTCACAAGGACGCTGAAGAGACTGCTTACGCAGTGAAAGTTACAAGCGCCCTTCGGGCTTTTATCTTGAAAAGTATTTGTTATCTACGGGCTTGTCTATTTACAATATAATAACATTAACATTTTTTTCATCCATATCAATATATCCCCTTGGGAGTTACGTTTTTTATGATCTTTTAAAAAAAAAGTGTAGATTAACTATGCAGTCATTAAATGATTCCCTTGTGACATATAGTTAGTTGACAATTCCCTGGGGAGAGTTTAAAAAAATGTATTATTTCACAAAAGTTCTCTACAAACATTCCTAAATGCGTACAAACATACAGACAGAATACGGCTTTTATTATATAGACTAGCTGGTTCCCAGCGTCGCAAGGAAGCTGAAGAGACTGCTTACGAAAAATGCATAAAACCTGCTGTTTATGACGCACGCCCTACGGGCTTTCCCCGCAAAAAAAACAAAAAAAAATCACACAAAAAAAAATAAAACATTTTTTGAGGGAAAACATTTAGCAAAAAAAAATTTTGGACCAAAAAGATTTAACAAAAAAAAAAATATTTTACCAAAATTTTTTTTTTTTTGAAAATGTCGAAATTATTTCTCCCACAGCTCGGCTACCATTTTGAACACGTACGGACAGACAGAATAGTGACTTTTATTAAGATAGCTGGTTGGTTCCCAGTTCGCTGAAGAGAGAGACTGCTTGCGCACCCGTCGGACTTTCCGCACAAAAAAATACAAAAACAATTGAGTGAAAAGAATTTGCAAAAAAAGGAATGAAAAAAATAAAAAACATTTTCAGCAAAAAAATATTTCACTTTTTTTTATTTGAAAAAATTTGAAATTATTTCAAGCCCACAACTCGGCTACCATCTTGAAATGCACACGTACGAACAGAATAGTGCTTTTATTAAGGACAATTATTTTAATGTCGTGGATGGTAAAGTAGTTTCATTCTCTTTAGATAGGAGTTGTCGGTAGAACAGGGGCTGGAAAAAGTTCTCTTCTCAATATGTTCTTCAGAATGGGTTCGAACAAAGGTATGATTTGTATTGATGGTCAAAATATCGAAGATATTGCAGCAACAAAGCTGAGAGAATCAATTTCAATAATTCCTCAGGTATATTTACTATTATTTTAAATTTAACTAAACTCCTACTAAGTTCAATTAAAATAATGTTTACAATGTTATATATTTTTTTAAAAGTACACTTTTTAAGAATAAATTAAAAATCAAAAGATCACGGGCAGTCCGAAAAAGTATTTTCCTATGAGGAGTTATGTGCTAAAAACAACTGTACAGAAAATTTGCTTTCTGATTAGATATTTTATATTATAATTTATTAGTTTATTATATTATAATATATTATATTATAATTTTTCTCTTTAAAAATTTGGACATAAGTCATAAATAATGTCCAATCTAATTTGCTAGAAAATTTTCACAGAATTTCAGCCATAATATTTGAGAGCCGGTGTGGCGAATACTTTAATGGAAGAAACTTTCGCGGTTTCGCGGTTTTTTTCCCTTTCAAAATAAGTCATCCGCGAAAGTTAATTCCCGCGAAATTGTTTTAATTGGGTCGTCCGCGAAATTTTTTAAAAATTTGAAAATTTTCTTAAATTCCGAAAGATGGGAATGAAAATAAAACGTCTGTATTTTGAGAGGATGTTTTTCGAAGTAATGGGAACATAAGAACGTTTTACCTATTCCCTGGTGAAATATATCCCTGTGAAACATATTCTAAAACTGGTCATCCGCGAAAGTTTATTCCTGCAAAATATCCTAAAACGGGTCACCCGCGAAAGTTTATTCCGGCGAAATGCCCTAAAACCGGTCATCCGCGAAAATTTATTCCCGCGAAATACAAAAATTTCGCGGTTGGGCTGGTACCGTGAAAGTTTCTTCCATTCAAGTATTGATTGTGGGTAGGAAATAACTATTTCCGGCAAGTGACCTGGTGATAAAGTTTTTTTTCAGTTTTTGTTGTAAAGTATGCCTTTAACTGTCACGTATAAACATAACAAGTTAATCAATTTCATAGTTTAATATTTTTATTAACATCATGACTAAAAGATTCTGTTTATTGATATAGCTCATGAGTGACTTAGACTCTAAAAGGGCATTAGAAGTATACCTTTCTTGTGCCTTTTTCATGATTTTTGCATCCGCAAAATGCAGATTAAAGTGAGTCTTACTTGTTTTCAATGATTACTGGTAATATTTTATCATGACCTTTAGGGTAATAAAAAGGCAGTAATTTTTTTAATCATTCTAGTGCCAAAATTATTTTTACAGAACTCCACAGAGCTGTTAATGCAAAACATAATAATAATAACAATAATATATTATTTCCTTTACATTGGTGTATGATTATTGTTTCAGCAACCAGTGATATTCACTTCTACATTGAGAATGAATTTGGATCCATTTGGGAAGTTCAGTGATTCGGAAATCTGGGATGCATTGGAGGAGGTGAGAAAACTCTCATCGTTAAACAATTATTTAATAAAGAAAATGTTATTAGTTGAACATAAAAGAGAATTTTCTTAAAATGAAACTTTATGCAGTTTCAACTGCATTTTACAATTGGATTTCTCCAAAAAGTTTGAATTATTTCTCTGAATTATTTAAATACTAGCTGGTAAATTTTTATTTTTACATGAATTGGCAAAAATTGTTTTTTTCGGGCCAAAACAAATTCGAAAAAAAAAAATGTTTCACTTTTTTTGTTGTTGAATATTTTGAAATTATTTCACCCACAGCTCGGCTAACATTTTGGAATGCGTACACAGATAGAAAGATACAGAATACGGCTTTTATTATATATACTAGCTGGTTCCCAGCGTCGCAAGGACGCTGAAGAGACTACTTACGCATAATGCATAAAACCCGTCGTTAAGACGCACGCCCTTCGGACTTTTAGCAAAAAAAAAAAAAAATTGGAAGAAAAAAGTTTTGCAAGAAAAAAATTTTTTACATAAATTGGGGGAATGAAAAAAAAAAAAATTTCTGGAACAAAATAATTTAGACCAAAAAAAATTTCGCAAAAAATAAATTTCGAAAATATTTTTTTTTCACTTTTTTTTTTTGAAAATACTGAAATTATTTCTCCCACAGCTCGGCTACCATTTTGAACACGTACGGACAGACAGAATAGTGCTTTTATTAAGATAGATGACATCGATTTTATTTAATCCTAAATCTGTTTTGTTCTTGATAATAAAATATTTCAGGCTGAGCATGTTCTTAAGACGTTCTTAATTTTTGCAAAATTTCGGTCTCGACATTCTTATAAACTAGGTTCTTATAAAAAAACGTGTACGTTATGTTTATTTCTCAATGAATGGTAGGTACATAACAGCAAGATACTGGAAATATACCATTTTTGTATTGTTTAATTAGGTTCAAATGAAAGAGAAAACCAGCGAAATGAGCATGAAGCTGGATGCAGTAACTGGAACCAATTACAGCGTTGGTGAACGTCAGTTGTTGTGTCTTGCAAGAGCTATACTAAGACGCAATACAATCCTCGTTGTAGATGAAGCAACTGCTAATGTCGATTATGAGTAAGAGATACATTTTACAATCTTTTTTAATTTATATTGAAAAACTTATTACATCAAATTTAGAAAAGTTAATTTTTTTAGAACAGACAGGTTAATTCAATTAACTATCCGGGAAACATTCAAGGATTGCACAGTGTTGACAATTGCACATCGTTTGCATACGATAATGGACTGTGATCGAATTATGGTAGGTGCCAAATTGAATTTAAACTGGCGCAAATTCTTAATAGTCAATCATTTATGTATCTTTAAAAATGATGGTGGCAATTTCCCGGTTAGATTTCACACGATTCCGTAACGAATCAATGTAAGAATTAAAGAAGGATTTTTAACATAAATATAAATATAATTTATTAGTCACTTTATCTTCGTTGCTAGGTACTGGATGCGGGTGAAATTGTTGAGTTCGATAAAGCTTCCGAACTGTTGAAGATAAATGATGGTATTTTCAAGAGTCTTGTTGAAAATCATACCGAAGAAGAAATACAAAAGCTGAAAACAATGGCCAGCCAAAAGAGTGATACCGATGGTACCAAATTAGTAACACAATACAACCTGGAAATTCAAGACAATATAGGATGTGTAAACAAAGCTTTTGATTTAGATTGATTGTCTTTTAAGCTCAAGTTACGAACTCATTTGTATATTTTGTTTCATAGCAAACACTTTTTATAAAAACCAATAATTCTTACCTTCACGATTGTTGTTGTTACTATGATTACGGGTATCCCCAAAAGTTCAAAAATCTTAAATTGGCTTGATATCTTTACAATGAACTCCTTAGTAATTCTTCCAACCTTTTTGAAAAAATTAGGCATCAAGAAGTTAAAGTTACAGGCCTTAAGAAAGCTCTTCGGTATGACAAATAAACTTAGCATTCGCGGATGATACAATGATGCCAGAGACATTTTGTACTTTTCAATGGCACTTCAACATAAAGCAAAAATGAAACTTTTCATGATGGAAATATTTTTTCTCAATTTACAATAATTATGATTTTGGGAAAGATTTATTACCTACTGATTTTATGATTCAATCATACTGAAAATAAAAGTTAATAGGAATCATAAAAAGTAATACCATCTTAGGAGTTAATTAAATGAGAAAATTAGTTCCAGCAAGCGGGCTTGAATTTTTAATGTAAAATTCATCAAAAAATAAACTCATAGATTTGAAACTGGCCAACCTAGTTTTCCAAAAGGAGGCGATTTGCTGAGTACTTCTAATTACATTTAACCAAATATTAGACCTTTAATTCAACTTAGCATCTCAGTAGAAAGACAAAGAAAAACTCTCTAAGCTTTTTTATAAGAAACATAAAGAAAGAAATCTTTTCTAAGAGATTCTAAGAATAATAAGAGCCTACAGTATAGAAAAAATATTTACGCCATTTACAAATAAATGATAGAATTTACCAACTCCATAAAAAAGGCTGGAACAAAAAGGTAAAAGTTTGGAAATGAAGGGATTTGATTAATTATGCTTTGATCCTTGATTCACTGTGTGCACATTCCCAATTTACTCTTAAAAACTTGTAAACATCAGAACAGTCAGTACGGTCGAAATAAACTGGCGAAGCAACCAATTCGCAGGCGCTTTCTCCATCACATGCATTTTGTAGTTTAGCCATAGTGTTACTTTCATCTTGAGCACACATTTTGGTTGTTTGTAGGGAACGTTCGGTATGTGATCTTGAACATGTTTTCTCATCATCTCTTCCCCAGAATGCGTCTTTAATCTTAATAAGTTGGTATGTGGGACATTGTAACCAATCTTTTTGTCCTTGACACGTTATTGTCGACTGACGCTATAAAACCAACATAAAGGAAACCTCATTATCTACAGGTTTCAGAAAAAGAGAGATCTTTCAGTCATTAAAATTTAAAGATAATTAAAGAAGCGAAACAACGAAAATAAATGATGCATTTTAATGGCATTTGACGAGTTCAGTAGGAAAAATATCGTTATAAACCGAAACAGAAGCAAGTGAAATCTTTTAGTTTTTTAATGTTTTGAGCTGTTTTTAAAAATTAAGTTTTTGTATCTGTTTCTGATTTTGCGTTGTGTTATGTAACTCATTAATAAACTCTCTTAACTCTATAAAATGCATCATTAGTTTTCGTTGTCTCACTTCTTCTTTAATTGATCTTTAAATTTTAATGACTGATAAACATTTAGAAAAATCAGTTTTACTCTTCACCTATGAATATTTATTCTGCGTATTTTATATTTTTAGAAAGCATATAAAATCATCTATCAAGCTGTACAAAAATTAACTTTGCACGACCAAAACTTAAAAAGTTATTGAAGCTCAGAGTTAGATTCTACTTTTTTGTGAGTCACTCTGTATATGGATCATCGAGATACCATGAATAGAGATCTTTTTTAATGCATGCATTCAACTCTCACAGGAGCTGTAACTCTAGCTGCAAAATCAATTGTTTGATTATTATCAACATAATTGATCCCACTTGACGGACTTCTATTGAAAACAACAAAATTATAAGCATAATTTCGCAAACTTTAGAGGCATATAATACAGGAAATCCTCTATCAATGGGTAAAATATACCCCTTTTTGGAACGAAAGAGTAACCTATTTGAAAGAGATCAAAGAGGGGTGTGTTGTTTGGAAGATATTACATGTTGAAAGTTTTCATTAAAAATGGTTTTTTTACTCCATATACTTATGTTCATATTTTTGTTTATTTCAAATCCATGTAATAAATAACATATAGCTTAATTATAGCTGAACAATTCAAGACTTAATTAAGCTTGGGCTCATAACAATTGATGATTTAGCAAAAAAAAGTAAGACCCTATCCAGAATTTGAAATGTAAAACAGACCTTACTTTAGGACGATCGTGGTATTTTTTATGACCTATAATTAACTGCTGACAAAAGGATTTTGAATAGACGCGGTCATAAAAAATAAAGATCTATCTCTAATCATAATATTTCCATGTATGGATCGTTGCTAAATTCCATACGAAAAATACTTTAGAAAGTTTTTTCCTTTCGTTTGGTTTTGCTTTTCTTAAAATTCTCTTTTATACGTGAAACAATAACTAGTAACCTTTTTAGAACATACGTCTTCTGAAATCTCTAAGAACTAAGATTTTTACAAGCGTACTAGTTACCAATCCTTCCCCGCTTCAGAAAGTGTTGAAATAAATATTGAGGAAGAGCTTTATTACCTTTTCTTTATCAGTCCCTCCTTGTACTTCTTCGATTTCTGAAGCCTTTGCACTTAACTCGGATTTTTTCTCGTTACTTTCAACATTGGTCTTTTCTTTGGCTTCGACCTCAGCTTTGCTGTCATCTATTGTTTCGATTGTACTTTTCTTGACATTCTCTTGTTTTACAACTTTTGGTTTGGGTACTTCATCTCTCTTGGCACTGTCTGAAGTGAAGTAGGATCCTCCGCTGCCACTACCACTGCCTTCGTTTTGATGAAAAGGTGTTTCTGCTCGTTTTGATGCTTTGGAATCGTCGGGAGTTGCCTCCGGATTGATAAAAACGCCAAGTTTGACTGGTGCATTCCATGCATTGTACATATCTCTACTCTCCTCATCCATTGAATTCAAATCCACACTTGCTGGTGCTGCTGCCATCATGGCCCCGCTGTTGTCAGGGCAACATGTCATAACAGTAGGTGGCATACAACATTCTGTTGAATATTGCCGTCGTTTTCGTTTAAGTCGTATGAAGTCAAGTAAACTTGCGTTCTGTAAGAAAATATTTTTCTTGTTGACATGGAATTATGTAAAATTCAACATTTCGTAAGATTTGTTATTTAGAAAAAGTTAAACCAGTAAAGTTCAAGATGTGACAGTTAGAAATTTCATAGAGTCGGATCAGTAAGGTAGGAGCTTAAATCTCGCTCAAAATGTAAGTTAAACAGTTAGTTGTTCGTAAAGCTTCTTTTCTTTTAACTAAAAAGAAAGTAAAACGTCGTTGATACGTACCGTACATGCTAAAAATAAAGAGAGAAGCAAAATATATGTAAAGCTCTTCATGTTTGCCAGTTGTCATCAACTAAACAAGAAATGAACACATGTTATTCCAATCGGGCTCAAATGAATGATCCTAAAATAGGCCATGGCTATGCAATTACTACAAACAACTTTCCCCTTTTTCAACATTAGTTGTTAAAAGCTAAAAGAAATGGGGGAAAATTTCAACCAATAGTGATATTTATCAGTACCCAATAATCAGAAGAAAAAAAACAATTCAGTTATAATAGAGGTATTTGAAAGATTTTAGGGCGTGAACTGAAAAGGATATCAAAATAACCAGGTCGAGAATACATGAAGAATAAAGGTGAAAGAATTAAGACGGATGCTTAGAAAACAACAAAATCAGTTTGATATTAAGTGGTATCTAAAGAATGAATCTTTTTAATGATTTTATAGCAAATAAGTATTTCTAATAAAAATAAAAAGATTACATATCAACGACTTGATTGCTAAGAAGGAAGTATAGTTAAGTTAAAATATGATTTTTTGAAAAATAAATTTAGTTTGAGAAAGAGTTTTTGCCGTTTTGTTTACAGCAAGCAACCTAAGTGTGAAACAAAAATGGGACGAATATACACAAATAATAATATAACAGTATAAACACGACGGTTCATCAATATAATTTGACAATTTAGTGATATCTACCTGTTATTTTGCTAGTATAAATCCATTGATGAATTTCTTTGGTCGAGGAAATTCGAAATATTAATATCTTTGTAAGTAACTAAACCAGCCTCGATTTCCCGAAAGAAGGACGTGAGCTGATTCGTTTGTTCATTGTTTTCTTTCTGCTGCAAAATAAAGTCATGGTCACGCATGGGTGATCTTAATGCCGAAGTATTCAAAAAGTTTGTTCGTTTATATTTGTGTCTATACAATATGCTGAGATCGAATGTTTTGAATATAAGATGTTAAATAAAGCAGCCTAGAGCTGCGAACCTCAGCGCGAAGAGGCGTTTAACTGTTTTGTTTGTTACATGCGCTTAGTTACACATAATCAATTTTTCTTCCGAATCGGGTAGATTGACTCTTACAATCTCTTCAGATATTTCTCAGTTTGATAAGGACTCTTTTTGATTTTTATTAACTGGTGAATAATAAGTCTACCCGATAAACCGTTTCGGGCTTTTGACAAACTATCGTGGTAGCTTTTTCCAGACCTTTTCCAACTGTAAACAAATTCTTTATTTACTCGATAGAGGTTTCGTTTTATAACAATGTGTCTTATGATGTGTAATACCTAGAGTTCTTTTTAAAATTATTTGCATAAGTATAATCTGACTATATAAAATATGTAGAAACGAAACTTCACAAAATAATAAAGTATATATTTTTCTTTTTCATAAATTTGGCCACATACAATTTTACATATAATACTACTCGGGGGAGTATACTCAGAGGCTGTAGATATTTTCGGGTACAGTTTTTGAGGTTTAAGGGTCCTTTATTTTAAATAAGGCCGTCACTTTAGAACGCTGAATTACGATGATAGTACCGAAATACACCTCTCCCGGTAGATGACCCTCCCTTCCCAGTAAGAATAGCTAAACACACTAACATTATATATTTCCTTATCGAACAAAAAAGTGTCGGACGAAATTCCGTCACGTTTTTATTTAAAATTTGCTGAAAAGAATTTTGTAATTTTTTTCCGGAATTGTTTTATACGATAAGGTTTTTTAATACATTCGTAAACTAAATATTAATTGCGATATTTGCGTACGTCAAAAATACAAAGTTGATGCAAATAGAAACCATTCGTCTAATATTAAAAAAATATCCTGGTTTCTATTGCTGCTGAAATTGCTATATTTTCTTGAATTCGATTTTGATTAATTTTTCTTCTTGAATTTAAGAATAATTATCTTTAAATTTTTTTATCATAATCAAAGAATTTCTTATAAAAATCATTTTGAACTTTCTTCATTTTTGAGCAAATTCAATAAACAATATGATCAACTCTTTGTCAACTACAAATCATTTAAAAGGACTCTCCTTGCTTTGTAACGATTGGCTTTAGAAACATCAGAAGACGATAGACTAACAACATAGTTCGTGTTGGAAATTATTCTAGCTGACATTTTCTTTGATTCTTGATTCACTAGGAGCACATTGCCATTTCAATCTTAAAAATTTATAAACATCAGGACAGTCTGTTTGGTCAAAGTAGATATTAGATGCGACTACCTCGCATACATTTTCGCTATCACATGCTTCGCGAACCTTCTTTAATGTGTTATCACTATCTTGGACGCATTTCTGATCCGTTTTCAAACCGTGGATAATATCGCTTTTGGTGCAGGTTTTTACATCATCTCGTCCCCAGAAGGCATCTTGAATTTTGATGAGTTCATAAGGACCATCACATTGGATCCATTCTTTTTGTCCTTGACATGTCACACTACTACGGACCTACGGTAATAACAGAATCCCAATATATTCCTTGCCTAAAGCTTTCTTATCAGTTCAACCACAAGTGGTTGAGTTGTGTGCGCTCTTGAACTGTTGAATCCACGCGAAAGAGGGTATTAGTACTAGTAATGATATGGCTTTGAGGGTAATTTGGGATTAATCGGCTATTTAAAGAGTTCAAAAATTAATCGAGGGCCTATTATTATTATTATTATATTTATTTAACCCAAAATTACCCGAAAAAGGCATGTCATTACTGGTTAATTATATGGTACCTAGCTGGTAAAAAAGAAAATTGCAAGAATTGTTGCAAGACACAGTAACGTTCTAATATTCTAATTTATCTCCTTTTTAGAGGCGCCTTGAGCCGACATCATACCTTTTTCTTGTCTCCTGGATCTTCAGTCGATTGTTTTTTCCCATCGTCGTTCTTTATCGCCGTTTCCACTTTACTTTTCACTTCACCTCCTATCGTATTTTCTTTGTTATTGCTTATAGGTTGTGAGGGTTTGCTGAGAATCTCGTCCCGACGAAATTCATTACTACCGCTTCCTCCAATATCGGAAATCTTATCCCTTAAAGTTCTCGTGGATTCTAAAAATATACAGGAAAGATTTATTGACAAAATATAATTGTTCAACGCTAGGACAATATACATTACTAGCTACTAAAGTAGCGTCTAACGCTCCGAATGTACACTGCTTGCGCCATGAAAAAGATGAGCGCTACGCGCTT